>JARFOC010050410.1:0-20525 GCA_031763485.1 Osmoderma eremita | reverse complement strand
TTTTCTGACGGGTTGACGAAGCTCATCGAGTCTTATCTTGAAAATAGATACAATTATGTCAGTTACAACGGTTTTTCGTCCGGGACGTTTAAAGTCTGTACTGGTGTACCACAAGGCTCTAACCTAGGACCCCTGCTGTTTAACATCTTTTGTTATTATCGCTGGACTGTGACGATCTGGCTTGTGCAGATGATCTAAAAATCTACAGAATCATTAACAGCTATGTCGACACTCGCAGCCTACGAAACAGCCTCACTTCTGTGCATGATTGGTGTGTGAAAAATGGTTTAAAACTCAATACTGAGAAATGCTTCGTTGTTTCGTACACTACATCCAAGGACCCTATCTTCACCAACTATTCATTTGATAACGTTAACTTATCACGAAAGAATGAGATTATGGACCTGGGTGTAATGTTTGAGAGCGTGTGTGGGTAATTCTTTCATGATTTATACACATATTATAATATATACTATATATTTAATTGCTTTGTCACTCTGAAACCCTGCTTGATAGAAAAATTTTGAGAACAGATATGAAATAAGTAAAAAGTACTACCAAGTTCACCCACTTTACCTCGTGAGAATAAATCTGGAATTGTGTTGACCAGTGTAGTTTTGCATTTCATTTACTGCCTTTCTTGTATATAGAACTTACATATGCGATGTTCCATTCCTCCGGCACTTCACTACCCTGTAAACAAGATGTAAACAACTTGGCAACAGCTTCCACTGTTACAGTTGGGGAATTCTTAATAAGTTCTATGGGCATACCTCTTGGACCCGAAGCTTTGTTATTTTTCATATTTTTCATTTCCTCCATAACTTCTTCTACTTTGTAATCCACTTCTTTAAAATTAATTCTGTCTTCAATTAATAAAGATTCATAATACCTCTTCCAGCTATCTATTCCTATGGGATGTATCAATTTCACTTCCCTCGTATTGTTTTTCAATAATTGTTTCAAGAAATTTCCGTTGTCAATGATTGTAATATTATTATTGCTTTTGTTGTCACTGCTATTATCTTGCACACCACTGCATATTTACGACCAAATGGAAAATTTGGTGGATGCGCCGATAACAAATAAATAAATATTTCCAATTTATTTATTTGTTTATACAAAATACTGCAGTATAACCATTTGGTTCTGAGAAGGGTCTAGATTTTGATCTCTAATTAACGAATCGACACTTCGTACCAAATATTATCCTTTAAATTTTTCTTTTTCAGTATACGCTGAGGTAGTCGAGGTGGAGGAATATGAACTTGGTTCCGATTTCGAGTCGGAGGCGACGACCGCCACAATCAAGCTGACCTCCTGTGGCCGCCACCACGCCCACAGCCCGGCTGGGACGCGACTACGCTCGCGTGATGAGACGAAGAAAGAAATACAAGAGGACGATGAAGCCACTCTCAGAGAGCTGCTTATTAGGTACACCTATCCAGCTCTCGTCTGGCCGAACAGATACATATAATTATACGCCACTATCTCTTTTACTTACTTATATTTACTTGCTACTCTATCATTGCCGTTACTGAACAAACACATCACTTACTATCACCACACTACATGCTCCCGTGCATACGAGGTGTCTAGATGCGTATGAAATCGTTCCATGATGTGCGAAAACATTTTTTTTTCCTTTTGTTGATGTTGAAATTGAAATATTGAATTTAAACTTAATAATATTAGTAGTCTGTTTCAGTAATATGCATCTCGAACACCGATTCTTCATAACCCAGTTGTTCACAACTCAAATTACATTCACCTATTTATGTTTATTATCGTACGTATTTATATTGTTAATATTTTAAGTTTAATATTATGCAATTTTATTCAATAACTATTAGTTTATTAACAAATTTTGATAGCATACTATCCAAAACAGCCCGAAAACAACATATTATAGCAAAAATAATGAAATTTACGTTCCAACTTTAAGTTTTAAATGTGCAATACACTCCTTTACACGCTTTTATGTTGACCTGTTTACCCTGAAATAAATATTTTATTCCTGGACGTTACTATACAGCGTGTTTACGGTCCTGTAATTTTATTTTCAATGGGTGATTAAACATCTTAAAATAAGGTCATTAACGTTAAAATATCTTAACAAAGTTGCATAATAATAAGAGAGATATTAATGTTAAAAAAAGATTTTTTAGTTTTTATTTTTTTTCATTTTTAAGTGGTGATTAAGCATATTAATTTAAACATTTTTTTTATGTTTTTCATGGAATCCACTTCACCCTAGTTGTTCAAAATTATCGCCGTGTTGTTGAACGCAGTCTCGCTCGACCTATCCATGAATTGGCGTGATTTACTAGGCCTTGGTCTTGCCGTCGAATTGTCACCGCAGCTGCCTCAACGCGGTTACGAAGATCATCTAAATCAATTATGTCGTTGGTGTATACCATGGTCTTCATAACGCCCCATAAGTAGAAATCAAGGGGGTTAAGGTCGGGTGACCGAGGAGGCCATGGCATAGGACCACCTCGACCAATCCACTTATTTTCAAACACATTATCTAAATGTTGGCGAACTAAACGATTAAAATGCGGCAGTGCGCCATCGTGAAGACACCACATTTGTAGACGTAATTGAAAGGAACTTCCTCCAATAGTTCCATCAAATGATTTTGCAAAAACAAGAGATAATCGTATCCATTCATTCGATTTGGCAGCACAAATGGGTCAATAAATTATCCGTTGACCAGACCGGCTCAAACGTTTATCGAAAATCTATGCTGGCAATGATAACGACGAACAGCATGTGGATTTTCCACAGCCCAAATATGAGTATTACCACAGTTATTTATGCCGTTACGTGTAAACGTTGCTTCATCAATCGCCAATACAATGGAAAGAGTTTGGAATTTTTTGTTTTTGTAGAAACCATCGGCAAAACTGTGAACGTAAAGGATGATCTTCAAGTTGTAAAGCCTGTACTTTTTGTACATGGAAAGGATACAATTGATTCTTGCCAGACAATTCGATTTGATACATTTACTTAGCGAGATATTTTTCGAGTACTACTAGAATGATCTTCTTCTTTGAGACTCCTTCTTCGGCATCCAAAATTAGTTGGTGTCCGTTAGAACCACCACCTTGACCTTGACATGTTCGCAGTACACCAGTTTCTCCTGCATGAATTACTAAAGCGGTGATTTTTTGTGGAATAGGTGTTGGCCTGTTAGGAATCCGCTCAGCGTACAATCGACTTGCAACAGCAGAATTCTGGCGTACTTCACCATAAATTAACAGCATGCCAACGTATTCACTGTTGGTGCGATGGACCATTTTTACTTTTCTTATTAGGATTTATTCGGAAAAAATTTACGTCAAACCAGCAACACAGTGACAACGAATTAAACAGCTTGACAGATGGGAAAAGTTACAGACATCAGCCTACTTAGTAAAAAAATCACGAATAACCTATCGTTTACATTTACTTTGCACAAGTTGTTAATCAATCGCTTTAGCACTAAAAACCTTTCTTTATGGTGGTTAATCGCCACTTAAAATTTTTAAAAAACGCAACTTTTTTTTAACGTTAATCTGTTATTATGCAACTTAAAATATTTTTACGTTAATGACCCTATTTTAAGATGTTTAATCGCCCCTTGAAAATAAAATCACAAGGCCGTAAACACCCTGATACATAAAATTCCATAATAAACCTGTACTAACATTTGCACACGTATTTTCTAAATGTTTTTGTTACCGTTACATGTTTCTATAATAAACGTTAGTTCGTTTTTTTTTTGTTGTTTTGTTTTATTGCCCTCATTTGCATTGATTTATTATAATTGAACCCAAAGACATACACTTTGTACACCTCTGTCACCACAAATGAACATTATCACATCGCCACATCGTTTGACGTTTCTTATTCGAACCCGGCCTATACTATTATGACGTGCTAGGCCACACTTTAACTCCGAATTTTTGCCTAATATAGAGGATCTATAGATTGCGTGGTCACTATCACATCACATTACGCAGCCCTGCAATGGCTTGATTCTTTTCGGTGTACGGCTTCAGCTTTTGGGATCATCAACCTTCACGCTTCATGGTATTAAAACATTTCCGAAGTTGCTTGCTAAAAACTTAGGAAAAGGAGACAGATCCTCTACATTGGGTGGCAATGTTTAATATATTAGTTGCATACTTTTTTGTTTCGTTTTTATTTTGAACAAAATTGGCACGCTCCCTCTGATGGGCTGTGTTTCCAAACTATAGGTGGAAGAATCACAGTGGTCTTGGAGACGATGAAGTTGATGCAGGGTCGCTGTCTCGAACTTCACTTAGTCTTGTAGATTCGTCAAGAGGTGAAAGGGTTACAGGATACCTGGGAAGGTGTCCACTGTAGTTTGGAACACAGCCATGGTATCCTTACCTCCCAGGTATTGAAGCTTCTCGCAGTAGGTGCTTGGTTCTGGTTCGTCTCGGTGTGTCTTTCACCGCGTTGTTTAGTGCAGCGAATCCGAAATCTTGACGCGTTTCGAGTTTTTCGATTTCTGGCTCGCTACACTATCACGCAGTTTTTGTAGCATGTATTTTGCATGATTGTACTATCTCTATCATTCATCTTCGATCATTTCACGGTACTCTCTGTTGCATGCTTATTTGGGATATCCTTAGATAGAAGTAGATTTTGCTGATTTAATTTTATAAATGTGCGAAAATTAATATACGTTTAACTTTTAACGTATTCTTTTAATGTTTTAGGCACGTTCAAATTGCATATTTATTATTGCATGAAAAAAGTTTTTTTGACCGAAGTTTCAAAAAGATTTTTGCATTTACAATATAAAGGGTCCGTCCAAAAATCACGGACAAACTTCTAGGGATGGTAGAAAATAATTCACTGAAGATCTTTTCCTGGTGCTGTTTCTTCCCAACAATGTCTTACTTCTGAGGTAAATGGTCCCCCTGTAATTTTTGTTACTAAGTATACACATGTGTTAATAAGGTTGCATCCTTGAGTCGCAGGCTAGTTGTAATTTTGTACGGTTGACACGTTTCCCCACATTTTCAATAATCAGATTACAATATCTTCCAATAAACCTTGTAATAAGTGAGTTGTGCTACCTTAGTAACACATGCATTCTTATTAAATTAAATAAAGGGGCTTAAACAACATGATTTGACACCATTTACCGCAAAAAGTAAAACGCTTCTGCAAGAAAATGTTTTTATTTCATTATTGTCTACCATCCCTAACATATTATCTGTCATTTTCAGACGAACCCTGTATAAATATACAGGGTTCGTCAAATTGATAATAATTTACAGACTATAGAAAAGAATAAAATTGAATAGTACGGCATTATTTTTTAAAACACATACTAATGCAATTGTTAAAAGTAACCCTAAAATCAATTTGGAATGTGCTTAACTGGAAATTCCCTACTTTACAACTAGGTTACGTTTTCACCGTGGTATTATGTATTGCTTCTAAAGTCGATACGTACTACTAGTTAGTCCAACTTCGCTAACTACTTGGTGGTCGATATCGTGTTCACCTGGGCTCAATACCCGAGTAATTTAAGTTAGTGGCGTCGGAAACTTTAAGAACAATTTTGTTTTAGTCGTGTTCTGACCATATTGTATATTCAAACGCGAAATTGAAAATACGAAACTAGACATTACACATGTGCATGTTAAATTTACGAAATTATGTAATTTCTAATTCAAAACGTGGATTAATATAAGTATCTTGACTTTTGAATTTAAAATGAAACGGAATCAGGGGTTGTAAGGTTTTAAGAAGAAAATATAGTATGTGGTTGAATCGCCCAACAGATGCAGTAAGCAACACCGCCGTGATGTGAACACCGAAAAGTCCGATTCACACCACTATTCATGCGTCACATTAGAATGATTGTCGATAAATTAGTATTTGACATTATCCCTATGAATGATTTGACATGAACAACAAATTAAACAACATTAAATTTGAGTTTCTCTTTGTAAATACTATCGAATACGAAGTAAAATAATTGTAGTAGGTATTATAAATATACCTACTGTTTTTTTTATTTTCCAAAATATGTATAGCTTTTTACCAAAACGCAAAACAAATATGACAAATGCAAGGAAATTTGAAAGATAATAAACGATAATAAACGTCATAAAAATATGACGCATTCATAGTACACGATTGTAATATAGTTCTCTACTGCATCTATTGGGCGATTTAACTATAGTGATGCTATTTTTTTTTGTTTGATTCAAAAATAATTTATCTATAATTACCGTAATTAAACTAAAAAATAATTATAACAATATACAGATTTAATAATAATGGACGTATTTATAAATATTTTTATGGGTTGAAGCATATTTGCCCTTTCAACTGTACAACTGTGTAAAGTTTGGTTTATAATAATGTTAATGTAATGATAATAGAGTCTTCGCACTCCTTACGCTAACGTTAAAATCCCAATACGCTATTTAGAATATCGGAGCAGTAACATTTTTAGTTATCGCTTTCTTTACGATACGTAAACGCTAACACGTCACGTGGCGCAAGGGTTAAAGGAAAACCTAACCTTACAGTTGTACAGCAGGTGTCAACCTTAAGCTTATTGAAGTTCTTAAAATAAATCACAACATGAAATGACTTGAAGTGAAGTTAGCTCATATACTTAGATTCAACGAGTTGAAGTTGACGTAGTGGATAACGTTACGGTAATAGACTTTTCTCACAAAAATAAGACAAGGACACGTTATCATATTTGCTAAGAGGCAGAAACTGATGGTACACTCGCCAGTTTGGGACATGTGTCTCTGTCTGTGGAACAACGTCTCCATTTAATACCGGTTCACCGTTTTTAGGGAATTTTATCTACTGTAACTGTCATCTCGGATTGTTAAACCATTTGCTAAGCAGGGCTGACAACTGGGCCCGATAAATATTTAGCGTTACGGTATTTTCTGCGTAGCCGCAAATTAAGATTAACGTTACCGTTTACGTTAGCGTAAGGATTGTGATAACTCTAATGTTAAGCCAAAAAATAACGGATTTGTGTCGCACATAGGTATAATCATGTTATAGAGATGGTAATGTTAATGTTATAGCCAAATTTTTTTTTTGGATTTAACATGACTCTCTTAACACCAACCAATCAACGTTTATCTACGAACCACCACAAGTGCCAGCAAGTATAACGGCAATTTAGGGGACACAACAGTTGAGTTAAGTTTTCTGAATAAAAAACGTTATCTAACGGTGAGCGATAAAACATTGTCACTGATAAAAGTTGACAGCGAATTTAGAAAACGCGATATCCTAACCTAAAAGTGTGGTAGATAATTGATAGTGTATATTCTGCTCTTGTAAAATCACGTTATGCATTACTTAAACAAGTTAATAAATTTACAACCGTCTTAGAATTCATTCAGGTAAACATCACATGGCTCGGTAAAGTGCGGTGTCGGCATGTCGTTCAGCTGATTTTAAAATGTTTAATATCACCGTTACAGAATCGCGTTTGCGGTGACAATAAACTGTTGCGTCGCCTGAACGCGCTCAATAAAACAAAAGGGAATTGGGTTAGGCATGTTATAATAGAAAGCGTGTTTTCAAAATTGATTATTACAATGAGTCACGTAGAACTACTAATGCACCAACTGGAGCAAAATTAATCGTACCTTGTACAATAAAAAAATCAATGATCAAAACAGAAGATAAAAACTCTTTAATCTCCAAACTATGGTTGAGGTTATGCGCGATTCGATTTGTCAAACAATATGAAATTCTTATAAAATGAAGCCCTAAATTTAAAATCAGAGGCAAAAACATAAAGTTATTGTGAACACAGCTAACATTACCACGACAGATATTTGTTTTAATGTCATGGATATCATGGACTAAATATGAATAGATTATTTCTATAGTAATTTTAACAAGCACCGGTTAGATGCTATACATACAGTCCGCCTTTAAAAAACAAACAGACCCTGTGGGAGTATTTTTCACTTTTTAGTTATATAATTAACATAGAGAGGTATCTCAGTTACTATTGCACAATATCGTTAATATTTTTAAACAATTTGAATTGAGTAATATTAGCTACATCATGCGTATCACCTTACTTATCATGCCATTATCCATTGTGTTTATCTGGATATCTTTATCGTATTATGTTCTATACTTGGGTAATTATTCTATTTCTTACGATCAATTGGTTTAATATTTAATAATCATGTATTCATGCATAAGATAATACTACATATTCGGCATATTACATATGTTCACAGTCGATACTAGGTTATGTGAATAATAAAGTGACATCTGTATGTCAGCTATACAAACATTAAAATATAGAATTTCCCCATGATAGTCCTATATATTTTAGTTAATTATTATAACAAAATCTAATTCAGCAATGACTTAAATTAATTTTTTTGATCATTTTGGCTTGTGGCCATATTTCATTTGCATATTTACCTCAAAAATATGTGACAGCGTTATGCGGTATTTCCTCCCATAAGCTCTGTACTGTTTGCTAAACGGCGAGGTGACTATATGAAATCTGGGATAATTAGGTTATGTCACTCTTGACATATACAAAGAAGAACAAAGGACCTAAGTTAGTGCTAGTTTGAAAAGGTATCGAAATGCGTCACGTTAAGCAGCACAGCACAAAAATACAGTACCTACAATACATTAGGATACGTACCACTTAACTTTAAATAAGCCTGGTAATACGTGAGCTATGCAACCTGATTAACACACGTGCATTCTTATTAGCATAAATAAAGGGGCTTAAACGAAAGACTAACAGCATTTAGATACAAAAACATTTTTGGAAGAAAGGTACCAAGAAAAGTTCTTATTATTTTCCATCTTTCGTAAAATTGTCGGTGATTTTCAGAAAAATCAGGTGTAAATCCATTCTTTTTGATTTCGAAACTAAAAAATAATTGAAGTAATTGGTTTTATGTAATTCGAAGATTCAAGTCATATTTGCAGATATTTTGCCATTATGTAATATGCAACCGTATTAAGCAAAATCTGAAATTAATGATCTCTTCGGTTTTTGCCCTTCCATAATACAAGATAATATACTCATAGAGAACCTACTGTCTTACGAGGTGTGTAAATTAAGTAATGAGACTGACAACGTAGCGTTTGATATGGCAACACGGAAAGCACGGGACATGGGGAGGCGACAAGTGGACATTGTAATACGCGTTCAGTGCAAGTTTCAACTCGATCAAGTCATTTGGTTGTCCGTTGTCGTTTTTTCCGTGAACCCGGTTTTCGTCGTCTACAAATGAAAGACATTAATTTCGAGCAACGGTGTGCTATCGGGTTTTGCTTCAGACTTGGGCAAAGTGCAACAGAAACTTTTGCAAAACTTCAGCAGGCCTACGAAGACAGTCTTTTGTCAAAAGCCCAGGTTTTTCGGTGGTTTAAGGCATTTTCAGAAGGAAGAGAGCCGATGGGAGGTGAGCCACGCAGCGGAAGGCCTTCACTGCAAGAACCCATAGCAATGTCGACAAAATCGGCGATCTTGTGTGTTCAGTTGAATTTGTCTCACACCGCCGTTCATGAAGTTTTGACCAATGTATTGGGAATGAGAAAGATCTGCTCGAAAATGGTTCCAAAAAACCTTTCGCAGGAATAAAAGGACATCAGGAGGAAGGTGCCTTGACTTTTTGGAATCGATTGAAAATAATGAAAATTTTTGGAACGTGTCTGGTGATCGAGTATGACCCGGAAACAAAACTCCAGAGCATGGAATGGCACACTTCAAGCTCTCTAAAGTCCAAGTACCAAGAATGAGCAAATCAAAGATCAAGATGCTGGTGATTTGTTTCTTTGATAGCCAGGGAATCGTTCACAAAGAGTTAATCAACATTTTTACCGAGAGGTTCTCTTTTTCACCGGAAAAGGGTCATGCGTGTAAGACCGTACATCAAGAGCGATTGGATCCTGCATCATGACAATGCGTCTTGCCACACAGCAATTTCCATAAACAGTTTTTGGCCTCCTTATTCACCTGACTTAAGTCCTTGTGACTTTTTCCTCTTCGTAAGATTGAAAATTCATCTGAAGGGACATAATTTTGGGACACTCGAAAACATTCAAAGGCCTGTAACCGACCAGCTAAAGGTGATTCCAATATCCGAGTTCCAGCACTGCTATGAGGAATGGAAGAACCGTCTCCAACGCTGTGTGGCTTCCCAAGGGAGTTATTTTGAGGGAGACAACGTTCAATTGTAATTATATTCAAATAAACATATTTAAAAATATCAGTCTCATTACTTAATTTACATACTTCGTTTGTATTTTTTGTTTTATTTTATGGCAAACAAAATGTATTTATTGAGTGTTAGCATTGGTGTATTTGAGAAATTTTTGAAGACAAACTTCGTTAATGGTGCAAAAATTGTTGTAAAATGTGAAACGTAGTTTCAAGTTTATGAAAACTCAACAAACCTCAACGGATTCTATATTATTGATTCTATATTTCAACACGCACCCTTACATTCTTTACTTTTTGATTTTCTGCATGCGATATACGATATACAGCAATACGCATATTGTTGTAGATCGTCACCAATAGCGATTTTAGTGCCGTCTGTATGTGTTGCTTTTATTTACCACTATCTGGATGCATCGAATCACGCGGATTTATTCATTCTTGTCACGTTAACGCTTTGTGTTTCACGTCTCATTCTCCGCGCAGTCTGCAGAAACAGGTGAGCGTGATGAGTATGAATCTGAGCGCGAAACTGGACGAGCTGCAGCGCGGCGACAGGCACCTGGAGACGACAGTCGCCCTGTGCGAGATCCGCACTCAGCTGCAGGAGCTTACGAAGTCCGTGGAATCGTGTCAGTCGGAGGTGTCGGAAGTGAAGCGGGATATGGTGGCGATCAAGCACGAGCTGGACACCGTTCAGCAGGTGAAGGAGGAGATCGAGGAGCTGCGGGAATACGTGGACCGCCTCGAGGAACATACGCACAGGAGGAAGTTGCGTCTTCTCGAACAGGTCGGTGGATGAATAGTTAAACAATACAGCTATTTGATGCGCACATAAGGAATATGAGATCTTTTTGGGCGAGGAATAGAATATAATCATTGCAAAATATATGGAAATTTAATACATTTTCGGCAGTTGTATATTTATTGTTGTATATTTATTTATTTATTGACATTTATTGCATAACTATAGGCCAATCTCGCTACTAAATGTTCCCTGTAAAGTATTTGAGCGCTTAGTACATAGTAGAATGTGGAATTTTTAAAGAAAATTTAACATCTTAAGTGACGCTCAGCACGGCTTCTGCGCGGGTAGGTCTACCGGGACAGCAATGTGTAGTTTGGTTGATCGAATTCACAAGATCTTAGATGATGCCGCTTTGCAATTCGACCTCATCAAAGCATTTGATACAGTTGATGTTAATATAGTGCGCCAAAAACTATATTCACTAGATTTTAGAGATAATTTCCTACATTGGCTCATGTCAGGTAGGAAAGCATATGTTAAAATTGACGACCATCATTCAGATTTAATTGATGTGAACGTGAACCTCGGTGTACCCCAAGGGTATGTGCTAGGGCCTCTAATTTTTTCCTTATATGTAAATGATTTGCCGGAGTTTATAGGGATTGGTAATGTACTATCCTATGCTGACGATACTACTATTATAGTTGAAGCCAGTAGTTTAAATGAATTAAAAACAAATATAAATATTGATTTGCTAGCCTTCACTGAGTGGTGTATAAGAAATAGACTTATTGTTAACTTACAAAAAAAACATTTGTCTGCAGCCTCACTGTAGAAGAGTAACTCAAAATCTACATGTTTCTACACAATTAAAAACTCGGTGTGCATATGGATGCCGATATGAAATGGGCTTCTCATATACATTGTTTGCATATTTGGGTATTATTTCAACTTAAAAAAACAATAAATCATAAAACCTTACTGAATATTTATTATGCCTTGGCCTATTCAGCAATGAATTATAATGTGAATGTTTGGGACCATACCACGGGTTGGAAAAGAATATTTATTTTTCAGAAGATACTGTTAAGGCTAATATATAGTGTTTAAGGGTAGGGATAGTTTTAAACCGATTTTTAAAGCCAACAATATTTTAACTTTTCCTAGTATTTATATTTACAAAAGTATTATACGTCCAAAATTATGTTACTCTTGAACAAAATTCCAACTGCCACCCTTATAGTAACGAGGCGTGGCAGTTTACTAAGAACAGCGTCACACAAAACTTCACTCTATGAGAGAAGTCCGACCTATGCCGGCAAACACCTGTTTAACGCACTACCAGCGAGTATACAAAACATACTTCAGCCTCATTTATTTGCACGTAAACTCAAGCGATTTCTGCAATCCAGTTGTTTTTACTCTGTAGAGGAGTTCCGGCAGTCACGGGACCGGGGGGTTGCGTTTGAACACATTTGATTTTAATTTGTTGTTTAGTTTAGTTTGTTTAATTTGTTACATTTCATCAATGCAACAATTTATGACTTTTGTCATAGATTATAGATTTGATTGTTGACGTGTCTCATATCATTGTAATATGATCTCCGGACAAATAAATAAATGAAAGGACATTTATTAGAGTAGGGGAGACCTTGAATCAATTTTTCATTATGTCCCTTCCATGTATAACGTTTGAACTTTTAATGTAATTTATATGGATCCACGTGATAAGCTGCAAATTTTACTACATTCTTAGCTGTTTTAAAAGTAAATATAAACAACGGATCATTTTTACTGATGTATTAAAAAAAAATGTTTAGCATTGATAATCATGTACCATGGATCATACCATCTTGTATCTTAAATCACTCCTTGTAACTTAGATCATACTGAGACGACAAACAAAAAATAACCGAAACACAGTTTATTTTTTAGATTTATATAGATTTTCACTAAAAAAAACTTTAAACTTTGTATTAAAATACTGAATTACTTAACGTTGTAGCGTGTTAGAAAATCTACGGAAAACCATATTTTTCTGCTACGCTGGCTGAACCAGTACACTCCAAGGGTTTACAAAAAAAATTCCGAATATTTACATCAAATAATTCTTCGGATTATTTTATTCAATAAACTTGTTACTTGTCTCAATTCGCTTCAAAAACTGAACTTGGAATTCAAAATCTACAGAGACTTGTTAAAGAATTTGTCCAACTTGATGCTGTGGCAGACTTTTCTTCTGTGGAAAAGAAATAAGAACATAATCACCACTGTTAAATTTTAGTGATTCCAACTGTTCTTCTTCTTGAACTGCACTTTGTTCTTCATGTACAAAATTCATCAAAAATAATGTGCTCATCTTCACTCTCAATTTCCTCATTATTGACATTTGACTTATCTGTTACCTTGTGTATAGCTGCTTTTCTTCCCTTATCTCTTACTTTCTGTAATTTTTCCATTTTCTTACTAGTTCCTGTTTCCCCGGAGTATCCGTTGCTATTTTACTTCCACCACGCTTTTTTCCTTTTCCCCCAATTTGTCTAGCTTCAGCCTTAGGATAAGGTGAAATCATCAAATTGCATGTTGACATTGAAGGACCCGCGTTCTCTACTATGCCTAAGGTTGTTGATGTAGAAAGAAGCATAAATTCATTAAAATGCACCCTTGGGAATACAGACATGGGTGGTATATGATTCCCTATAGCGTTTATGTATGCATTTAGTGTAACAAGACCGCCTCGTTCGGCAGAAGTCACACTACCCACTTGCTTTAAACCTTAAGATGCTTAAATTTTATTCGGATTTTGTACTGTACACATGCCGGTTTCGTCTTGGTTCCAAATCCGTTCTGGTGGAAAGGGGTCTAGGCACTTGTGGACATCTTCTAAATTGTTAAAAAAACAATTCCACATTCGTTTTACTAAAGTTTGTGGCTCTTGACAAACTTGTTTTCTCTGGCTTTCTAACAGATAAATTGCCGTGTCTTTTCATAAAGAGCCTCATCCCCTCTTCTCCTGCGATATGTTCCGCTTCCCATTTTGCGGGCATCTTTTTGTTGATAGCTACTGCAAATTTATACGCTAGCAAACGTACTTTCTTTTTTGAAAGACCGTAGTTCATCTTAGCTACTTGTATGATATACTGCACCAGACTTCATAACTATAGGGGTCTTTCCCTGAATTTTTAAAAGAATTCAAATGACGAACCAAGGTTGTAAATTTGACATAATACATCTTACAAGCTTCCCTGATGGAAATCGTTTGTCCTCTAGGAGCACTGATAGCTTCTATGGCATTTTTTATTGCCTTTCGGTTGACAGGATCATGCTTTTTCCCCTGTATTGCCTATATTATGCCTATTTTATGAAAACTATCATTCAAAAACGTAATTTTTTAAAATCCATTACAAATAAACAACTTAGCTTAAAGAGAAAAAAAATGCTGTACGTATACACTAAGTCTAATTAATAACAAAAATATATAAAAGTCACTACAGTACACTGACTTCTCACAATTCACACAAAAAAACTTAACCAAAGCGTAGGCACGAAATTACTGACGCAGCTATCTTGATCGTTATTCCTACTGTATTTATTATGGAGTGATTTTATTAATCGTACACTGTAGTGGTCTACTGGGTTGGTTACTAAACTGCTAAACTGAAGCTCCCGGGTTCCATCCCCGACTCTGCCAATAACGTCGATGGTGTTTTTTCGGCCACGGCTCGACTCAGGCTGTAAAAATCAGTACCTGGAAGTCAAATTCTGGGGTAATAATAAGGCGGTCAGCTCGTAGCGCTTGCCACGTTACAGTCCTAGTGTACCGAAAGGCTACTCAGCTTTGAGGCCTATTAAAGGGGACTATTATTATTATTTTGCCAATCTACAACTAATGTTTCGTAGTATTATGGGCTTTCAAGGATTGATATATTAGGTTTTTGTAATTATTTTATTATTACGGAAAATTCATTTTTGTCCTGCTAGATCATTCAAATTTCACACTGTGCGGTGGCTTAAAGTAAATTTTAAAAATACCCTTTCCACCTTGTTGACTAAAGATCTCTGAATATGTATTTCGGCAACTAAGTTGCTATCCTCAGCAGAAAATTGCATAGGAAAATAATGTCAGACGTAGCACTCTGGCAGATATGCAGTAATAGTTATTAGTGGTGTTCTGTGCGGTACATTTCTCCCAAAGTGCTGCGTCTGACATTATTTTCCTTTGTAGTTTTCTGCCGAGGATGGTAGCTTAATTGCCGAAGTACGTATTTAGAGTTTTACTCAACAAGGTGGTAAGGGTATTTTTTATTTTTTAAATATGCAAAAAATGTCAGCTTTTCACCATTGTAAACTTGCCCCAAGTTTCAACCAATCACAAACTGTAAAATATTGCTCTAACCTATCCAACGTTATGTTCTTAAAGTGAATGAAGTGTAGAGCCTTTCGCTCATTGAGATAGTAATGTTTTTTTTAGTTCTTAATTTTAGAGGCAAATAGGCTTTTGGTCAACTTTTGTATTAGTCTATTCTTCGATTTTTCTTAAGTTTGTCTCTCTAATATCACAACATTTTCTATGACAATAGTACTTAGTCTTCCTTTTTTGAGGATTTGCTTACTGTGATTGTATTCTATTCGCCTTTTCTATTTTCTACTTTTCGTCCTTCTCCAAGCGGAGAATTCCCGTTTAATAATACCATATCCGATTGCAATCCGGTCCTAGCGACGCGAATAAAATGCAAGGAATGCAGCGGTATTGAATACAAGGGGCTTGATGTGATTACTACGTTCGAATAGAGACGTTTACCGATATTACCATCTTTTAAAGCGTATGTAGCATCGAGGCGCGTCGCCGTCGACATCGGCGATTGAATTTTATGCATCGGGTAGTCGCGTCGGTCCAAAGAACGCCTCCGAAAAACGACTCAAAAATCTCAATAACGGATCTCTCACCTTGTTCCGCCGTTCGTCGAACGCAATAAATTTAATCCAATTCCCGTCGTCATTTTATATAACGTGAGGAGTAGATGAACGCCTGCCGTCCGGTGACCTCTTAAAAGGCGGCGATATTGAAAAACTCTGAAGGTGGGTGAGATACGATGAACGGTTTGGGTGTTCTCCTCCGTTAGCAATCGTCGTGGCCGGACTAAATTCAATTGGTGGCGCGTTCTCCGAAATAGAGAAGAGAATAAAAGCCGTCCAGTCTGCGGTAAGCCACGTCCACCAGAACGAAAGAGATTCTTACCATTGTTAGAATGAAAGAAAATGGTTCAAATTTATTCTAATGTATAATGCAATGTAGGTATGACTAAAGCGTTCAAAATTATTTAATTTTGATTCATTCAATATTGCATTCAAATTTTGTGTTATTGTTAAAAAAAAACAGTATATTTATTTGTATTCTTTAATAAAGAAATAAAGTAGTGAAATAACTATTGTCATTTATACAGGAATAGAAAATGAACCACGACAAAGTGCAATAAATTCTATTTATGGTAACAAAAATTATTAAAAGCAGGAGCCCTACGAAAGAACTGCAAATCGGCATCATGGTCATGGTGGTCATCAGCACAAAAATCCTCATCGATCGATTCGCCTTTATTCACAATAAATATTAGCTCATCTGTTACGTTATCCAAGAGGTGATTTTTTTGCAAATAATCTTCTACAACTTTATATACATGGTTGCAAACAGAGTTACACTTATGGACAAAATAATAAATACAGTTACTTTAGGATTATTTTTTTCCCGTGCTATAGCGTTCTTTTACGCCCTACGGTTTCCCTCTGCCATCTCTTTCGGTCGTTCCAGTCGTCGGGATGTAGGTTCCTTTCCGACATGGCCTTCTGGACCCCGCTCAGCCAGGTCACCCTTGGTCTTCCTTTTTGTCCGTGCTCCCTTGGAGTCCATTGGAGCACTTGCTTAGGTATTCTATTCTCGTTCATCCTCTGGACGTGACCATACCAACGTAGTTGTTTTTGTTGTATGTCCTCCGTAATTGATACTTCGACTTTCATTATTTCTCTTATCCTTTCGTTCCTAATTCTGTCAAATCGTGATATGCCCGCAGATCTTCGCCAATAATCCATTTCCAATGCTCGCAGTTTATTTTCCGCGCTTTGATTCAGTTGCCATGTTTCGCATCCGTACAGGGTTATGCTTCTGAAGATCGCATTGTACAAGTGTTTTTCCGCGCTTTTGTGATCTTTCTATTCCATAGTATTGAATTCAAGCATCCTAGTACTCTCTATCCTTTCGATATTCGGTTTTCTATTTCCCTCTCCGTTCTCCTCGCATTCGTTATTGTTCCCAAATACGTGTATTCTTCGCACGCTTTGATAGTTTGCCCGTCGTTGAGTATCAGGTCTTGAGGTGGTGCTCCAATACACAAGTAGTTTGTCTTGTTATAGTTCCCCTGTAGTCCCCACTTCTTATATTCTTCTATTAGCTTCATACTCATGTATTCCAGGTCCTATCCGTCCTGTGCCATTACAATCTGGTCGTTGGCGAAGTGGAGGGTGTATAGTGTTGAGCTATCAGTAATTGGTAGACCCATTCCTTGACATTTGTTGCTCTATTGTTGTAGGGTGTGGTTCAGATAGATATTAAAAAGTGTAGGTGAGATTGGGCACCCTTGTCTAAGACCTTTCGTCACTGTGAACGCATTTGACAGCATTTTTCCTATCTTCACTCTCGATGTTGGATTTTCGTACAGCTGCTTTATTGCCTGTATAATTGTGTTGTTAATTGCGGTGTTCTCTAGCGTTTTCCATAGTCTCTGGATATGTACACTGTCATATGCTTTTGTTGAGTCAACTAATAGCAGGTGGAGGTCCCTGTTTGTAGCTATCTTCTTTTCAATTACTTGTGTTATACTGAAAATCTTGTCTAGACAGGAGCGACCTGCCCTGAAGCCATTTTTCTGTTCAATTTCTAATGAGCCATATTCGTCTTCTATCAAATATTTTAAAATTTTACCCAATTATTGGTAAAAAATTATGTATAAAATTACTGGCCTATTTTCATGCAGGTAACCTTAGATATTTTATGCGTTTAGCTCGTATATCATAGCTTTCCATCAATATTTTCCGTTTATCAGAAGTTTTTTGCCATCTGAAAGTGAATATATGAATTCACTGTCACACACTGACGTATACCTAAATCCTTTTTTAATATATTTGAGAGACTGGTTAATCCTTCTTCGAAAGGTATAACATTTCCAAGAATTTTATCATAAACTCCTGTAACAAATAAAATAATGTCATTATAGAAACAACATTAATAGGGAAAAAAGTTGTATTTTTATACCTTTTAGTGTTGGCCATCCTCGGTCTTATGTACAATGGTTCGGATTGTTTGTTTGTCTGGAATACGAAGTTTTTGGACTCTATCCCAGTTGCTACAAGTAACCTCTTTTTGAGATTGTGTCAAAGGTATTGTTGAAGTACAAGTATTATTTGCAGCTTCATCTTTCATAAGTTTTAATGCACTGCTAATAATTTCCCTACCCTGGCTATGAATTATGTTGGCTTACACGCTTTCTTTGATATTGGTGCGATCGCTTCAGCCATCATTATCATCATAACCTAAAACTATTCATAAGAGAGGTGTAAGAATATTATTGAATGCAATAAACTTACCACTCTCTATAAATGAACTACGAAAGATGTCTTGATAAAAACATTTATTAACATAAATTGCATAATAGTAATAGGAAATAACTCGTACAAATTCAGGAGTAGACGTTATTTAGAATTTTGACAGATTATGTGCGCCCGACTCTGAACACATCATAATGGACTGGTTCTACAATTCTAAGGCGCAAAATGAACATGATGTAATACGTATGTATTTCTTATATTGAGACTTCTCTACCTACCTATTATACTTCACTTAGAAGAAGTAAGAACCCCACAAGAGGTGGAACGCGGCAATATACAGGAGGTCCATTTTCTATTTCCTCGCATACGGGTAACTTTCATAATATTAAAGATATTAATAAACAAAATTGCTCAAAAATTAGAGTGATACTTGATGCTGATGTCAAATTTGTTATGCAGTGTAAGGTTTGTGAAATATTCAAAAATGGTCCAAAATGTCAACGTTAAATATTTTCATGACACCTTAAGATAGAAAAAATGTGAAAACTGTTTCTAATACATACGTTTTTGTATGTAAAATCCTCCAGTAATGGTAGGTATTTAAAAATCCATAGCGCTCTTTGTTTGCGAGATATAATACGTGCTGTCATTAAAATGTTTATTTTTTTCTGATTTTATTTATATATCTTTTGGATTTTGATAACCAATTACTCCTTACAATTCATAAATACGCTTTGACTGACAAATAAAAAATAAATGTAGTTGCCAAAAAGTAAGTTAGCTCATTAGCAGATAAACCCGTTTGATATTTTTATTCAAGAAATTCAGGAAATGTATAACAACGAAAAAAAGCTGTGCTATGCTCTTTTGTTACGTTAACAATCGAAACAGCATTGAAGCTAGTGAAATGTATCACCAACGCTTCATGGAATGGAGGCACTCTGATATAAACAATTTAATGAAATATACGGCGGTGAACTCGCAGTGATATTGATCATAACTTCTGAAACAAGCTGTATGATTAAATGAAACTCTACAATAGAAATATGAGAGATGAGCTTAATATAAATATAATATGAAACAATCTGTGTATATGAAAATAATTTTTAAATGTTAGGTTTAGGGCTGTCGACAATTTTCGTAAATGACGTTTTTTGATATCTTTTATGATAAACGGATATATCAAGCTTTGCCACACTAATGCGTCACCCGGTACGTTTCGACTGGCTCCCATTGTCAATTAAGTCCCGAATAACGAAATTATATCTAGGATGCATGTCTAAACTGCATATGTATACTAGCGACACATTCTAATTGTACGACCTAACGCTCAACGTAGAGCCTACATACGTACCATGGATAGTAGACAGCTTATTGCATTCATTGGCGGCCTTGCAATGTGTAAACACGAATGTGTGGTGTCTGTGTGTATTTTAAAAATGGCTTAGGTGCATTTATAAATGTGCAAAAAAGCATCTATTATTTGACGTATTTGAGTAGGCAGAAATTTAGTTGATATTTCAAATATTTCGAATAAAATAATACTGTAGTCTTATTAAATTGTTTTGAAAGGTAATTTCATTACTATTTGCGGTGAACTTTTTTTGTGATTGAACTAGGATAAGATTTAATCCAAAAGCATGTTTATTATACAATAAATAACAATATCAAAGGTTTAGACCTTTTATTTTTTTTAAACATAATATAACGAAATAGTTATAAGTATACACTTATGCTGAAATGATGATGCTTATCAATGAATGAATGTGCGGTTTCTGTGTCTATTGTAAAAACGCTGAAGCTGCATTTAAGAATGTAAAAGCCGATTGCATCTGTTTATTGTGGTCTTTGCGTAGACATAGATAGGTAGGCAAAAAAACCACCCAGTAAGCACAATTACGTTAAGTAAACGTTAAAGATTTATCATAACCGAACGTATATAACACTGAATATACCAAC
>JARFOC010050391.1:0-20531 GCA_031763485.1 Osmoderma eremita | reverse complement strand
TTAACTCTTTGTTTGTTACATCCACGACATATTTTTAGTAATGCCTATCCTATAATAAATTTGATCTAATAAATAAAAAAACTCGGATACGTAAAATATGCTGAACTACAAAATATGCAAATAATATACAAAATGCATATATTATGCAAATATGCAAATTTATGCAAACGGCATATTATCCGGCCTTTGCTGATGACCATAGGTCTGGAGGGCATACGGTATATTGCATAGGTAATAAAGGTGTCAGATATTGGTAGAAATCTTTTTGGTATAGGCAATAAATCGCAAAATTAATGTACTATATCAATATATATATATAAGACCTTTTCTACAGAATTTCCAGATAACATTTATTACATCGCGAGTCATAGGTATACAATTCAACTTTGCAAAGTTATACATTCAATTCTCATATATTATTTCAGTTCGAACCGATTATTTTGATAGACTAGTAGACTTTGAAATGTTCTGGGAAATTTCAGCAACGATCTTTTTCCCGATGTTCGGTGAAATTTATGCCCAGGCGTATTATTATTATTATAGATGAGTGGTTCTTCCCTGAATAGTACTTTATATTCAGGGATATATTAAATGTTACAATGTACGTGTATTATACAGAGTGTCAATTTGAAACCTTGAATAACGGTTCTGCATAAATTTGGGGGTATCTGAGACTCTAGAAAACCCCACAGAAAAAAGTCCAAAGGTGTTAATCGCAAGATCTCGGCAGCCGATTCCGGTCTCCAAAACGGGATGTGGTTGACAATGAGACAATGAGAGCCGATGTGCTCTCAAAACATATGTTCCGAATTGTATTAAATCAATTTGTGTGTGTGGATTTCTCGATATTGTGTATTATTGTAACAACCTTTAGTTTTTGATTTTTTTTTCTGTTTAATAGATGCATTCCACTTCTTGTACTATTCCTTCATCCATACTATTAATTCATTATTTCAAGCACTTGCGTTTCGTTCACTCACGATTCAAAAGAATATATGTACATCATTGTTCGACAAAGTACGGATAGTTGAACTAACAGCAAGCTGTTGCATCAACTAACATCAAACATCAATCCAAACGCAATGTTTAACATTTTTCAAATGTTTGAATTAACGATATGGAGTGTTGAGTATATACAAACGAAAAATGTTGTTGAACTAAAAAATTTTCGTTTGAATGAACCAATTATTTTTCCCAGTGTATATCAATGAAATTTACCGTGAAAATTTTCATTTTATTAGTGCAACGTTCGATGTCTTGCACGAACCGTCCTAAAATACATGTATACAAGAGCTACGTAGACTGCAGTCAGTTTTTTTTTAACCTACCGAATGTTTAGAAAATCATTCGATGAGGATCTTATTATTTTAATGCATTTCTGTGGCACGTTCGTTTTTAGCTAATGATATTCCAAGATGAAGAAACGGCTGGGGTTTGATATATTACGACTTGCAAATAGCAGTACTACTAAGTGCAAAATTATAGGGAATTATTGATGCAAAGTCTAAGGTTTTAGCGAGACAGAAATGTGCTACCCTCTAACCGCAGTAGAAAATGATGGAGTAATAAAATTATATACTTATCTTGTGTTAGTCAGACGCGCTATTACAATTATCTCTCTTAGATGGTAGACCTAATTGCGTTATGTGCGGGAGGAAATCTTGCGTATTACGTAGGCTATGTAGGGAAATTAGCTATAGTCCTAATTGAATTTTCCTTCTTGCTGCACGAGTTACATTGGTTGGGGCTTGTACCAATACTAGTTGTCATAATGGTAATATTATACGGAGATGATGACAATTTTCAAGCGAGAAAATCTCTATTTGGGATTATGTTGTAATATACTCTTATGTATCTAGTAGAACTAAAGCAAAAGATCCCTTGATGGGTTTTCATACTCAGTTTTATAATAATAATACGTTTATTATCCAACAGTAAATTACTAATTACAGGATAACTTCGGTTAAAATACAAACTTAGTAGCAGTGCAAGTACAATAACATAAATAAAAAAAATAGAAAACAAAGACAAAAGATAACATGCCTACGATAGTGAACCTAATAATAAAAACATAAGATATATATAGAATATAGAATAAAACTAAAGCTAGTGAAGTAATTCTACGTTAAACATTAATTGAATGATTTAATAATTTCTTAAGGGAGACAACACTGACAGAAAAAATATCAAAATCAACACAAAACGCATTAACATTTCGACACATGGACAATATAGGGGAGAACATATAACTACGAGTATTAGCCGACGGAATGTAAAAAGGTAGAGCAGTTCTAGCAGTGACGAGGTGGCACATGATAGGTCAATTCTCCCAGTAAAGAAGGGTTACTTATATCACCATGCAGTAACTTAGCTATAAAAAGTAATTTTGTAATTATCCTACGGTTACTAAGGGTGTTACCGTTAAATTCCCTACATAGTCCTTCGTAACAGTAATCGTGTGCTAAATAGAGCTATAAATAAATAAATAATAAAGCTAACAAGAAGCTCAATACTATGAAAATTTCTAGTACTACGTGATAAAAGCCTAATTCCCCGGTAATAATATAGACATGTTCATTAAAAGTTAATTTCGTGTCAAATCTGACTCCCAAATCCATGATTTTCCGACAACGATCAAGCACGGCGTGCTTAATGTGATAATCAAACTCTATAACCGCGGTATTCCTTATCAAAGACATTGTTCTGCATTTGGCAATATTAAGGTGAAGGTTATTTGAACAGCACCAACCCCACAGAGACTCAAAATCAGCCTGCAAGAGAGCGCAATCACTTGAGGACTTGACCGTCCGATAAATACAGGACACACCAGCAGCATACAGCAGACACCGCGAGGAGAAACAACTAAAGATATCATTGTTAAAGATTAAAAATAGCAAAGGGCCCAAAACAGATCCCTGCGGCACTCCAGTAGTACTAGGATACTTGTAGGACTTAACGCCACCATACTCTATATAGTTCTCTCTACCGGTAAGATAAGATTCAAAAAGTTCGATGATATCACCAGATAGACCAAAAACGACCAGGCTTGCGGGCAATCAATGAGTGTTGCACTTGGTCAAACGCTTTTGAAAAATCAACATACACTGCATCAACCTGGATTCTATCATTAAGAAATTTAGAAACGAAATCGGTAAAAATACATAAGTTGGTCGATGTAGATTTACCCCGCACAAATCCGTGTTGGTAAGGAGTAATACTAGTATTTCTACCAGTATTACATACATATTACAGACATATTTCATGTCTATACATACGCTCAAATAGTACGAATTCAAAAATTTTAGATATATTGGATATAATGGATATTGGTCGATAATTAACAATGCCGTTCCTATCACCAGACTTGAAAACAGGTGTAATACGCGAGGTCGTCCAGCAATTAGGAAACCTCTTAAATTTAAGAATGACATTGAAAATATATAAAAGCGGATACTGCAGCACAAATCTACAGTCTTTCACAAGGAAAGAAGGTACCGAATCAGTACCAATAGTAAGACTAGGTTTAAGGCTATTAATAACCCCAAGAACTTCGCTAAGATCAAATTCTTTTATATAAATTACAGGACAAGACGGTGGACAGTTATCTCCACCGGGAATGTTAGAATTAATATTTTGCATAAATATCGACTCAAAGTGTGAAGCATTTCATTTGGTTTTAAAAATATGTATATATATACACGCCCACGTTGGGCGCCAGATTATGCAGTGCTACAAAATTGACTTTTATACAGCACTACCTTGAAATACGTTAATGTCAGCATGTGACATTAACGCACATATGTTTTAAAACACTGGTACGACAGCTGAGCAACTTCTCGAAATATAACAATACTGCATATATCGGAATTGATAGGTTTAATTTATAAATATTGAAATCTTCACATTGGATATAAAATTAGAACTTTGAAAAACGGTTACTATGTAATAGAACTACAAGAATTTTGCCAATATTTCAAAATTAACTTTATAAATACCTTAAATACATTGTTGTGTGTATGTGTATCGTATGTCAACCCTTTTCTCTCTTCAATCTTCCTTCACCCTTCTCCTCTTACTACAACCTCTAGTATCTCTCTACTCTGAACTCCAATCTCCAGTATCTCTTTCCTCTATTTTTGAGGATCGCAATTCACTATTTAATATAGTTTAAATTGATCGCGACTAATTTTCGCATGACGCGTACAAAATTCTCACTTGACGTTTTTGTTTTTTTTCTTTTTACGTCGTCTAGCAACGCATCTAGTTACTCTCACGATGTTTACATGTTTTGATCGTCCAGGTGGATCCCGCTTATACATCATCGTCGACGACTGTTACCTTCAATGCAAACCTCGACTGATGAAAACTGTACTAGTAGTTATTTTCTTGGCTGGTTTCTCGTGTGAATACGAGTAGTTAATTTGCAGAAATCTTCTAAAAATCCCTTTGTATTGCGTTATGTGTGAGAATGTGTTGTGATTTTACGATGTACTTGAAAAATAAATATTCTTTTACCTGGTAACGTTAATTAGTCACGTTATCTGCCTATACCTATACTTCCCACCGTATAGGGTTCTAGTTGACTAATAACCTTATTGAATAACCGAATAGATCGAATAGATGGAGACACTTCACTTTAATAATTTAATTTGCCACCGATAATAAGTTCAAAACGAAAGTATATAATGGTCGCGTATACTGCAGACAAATTCGACAACGATAAAGTAAGATCAACAAAAACACAACGAGGTGGTGAGAAAGATCATAACAATCTATATACTGGATGTTCCTTTAGATATGAAGCTTGTTTTAAGATCGGATGAAGGAATATAAGATATGTTTGAAGAGATAAATGAGGAATATGAGAAGACACAGAGTGATCAATCTGAACTGTCTGAGGTTGACATTAAAAAGGTCTCTAGATTGGTAGAAGGTGTAGCCAAACCACGAAAGTAAAAGTGAACTAGTTTACAATAAATCTACGAACTTTTTTGATACCAACATAAACAGAAAGTGTCTGGTGCAAAAGAAAAGTAACAACAGATAATTCCACTGATCTCTGTACACAGGTTTTAATAGAATGGCAAGAAGAAAGATTAAAATGGACAAACACTCAAAGAAGATTCCTTGTAATGTGGATACGACATAGCAGAAGACAAGTTAATTAATATAGGGCCTCCAACACCGAAGGCTGAACATTTAACTAACTTAAAGACCACGGAAAAAGGTTGAAGTGAGGGCTTACAAAATATAAATCTGAAGATTCAGATTAAAATACTGTAAAATATCTCGGTTTTCGATGTATTTAGATTAATCTAGAAATTGAACAGGCAAACAGTATGATTTAATGAAACACAAAATTTGTATGCAATATTGGTGTTAGCGGACAAGCAAACGTGATCCCATGACTTGCTTAGATTTGTTCCTTGTGGTATTGATTTCAGTGGTAGTTTGGAAGCCTTCTTGGACAAATTATGGACATACAACCTACATCAGTCAATTGTAACTGCGACCAGAACAAATTCAGAATCCATCATCGATAATATATCCACCAACTTAGACTATTACAGCAGTGATGTGGTTGCTTCAACTTCGTCGGATCACATGCCGATACTTTTAGAAGAAATAACATCTGTTTTCAGCAATAAGGAATTGAAAGCCTTCCACAACGTTCACCATATCCTTCTCCAAAAGCTGAAGGTAATGGGCTTCAGGGATTTAATCCAATCATATTTAACATACACAAGCAATGTGTGACGACCTGTGATTCAACTGGCATCCAGGTTATCGTGGAGAACAACATTACACGGGGTGCCCCAAGGCGCTGTTCTTGCCCCAAGGGGCTGCTCTTTTTGTTACATGGCCTACCTGAGGTTTTCAGTGACTATTGATGAATGGTTTGAATAAAATGATTTTATAAGACGCACTTCCTTCCCTTCAACCTAGTAAGAATAGATGTAATTTTTTTTAAATTTTTTCTGTTTGTTTATTTTGTTATTAATAATTTCGTCTTTACTTATAGGTTTACTTCCTTGTATTATTATTACATAATTATTTATATTAATATGAGACGTGTTCTATGCTGTGACATAATGAAAATAAATTATTGAAAAATACAAAAAAGAATTTAAATAAAAAAATTTAACTCGGAAGCAAAGCCTCTCTTGGGACAATCTAGTTAAGACTAGAAAGAAAGTTAGAATAATTAGACAAGCAAGGAAAAAAATGGAGAAGCAGTTAAAGAAATTGAATAAGAAGAAATACAAAAAAAGATTGGTTTAGACGAATTAGCTCATGCCCCAATGATTTTAGTTAACAGAAGAATTAGAAAGTTTGAAACCCTTTTGTATTCCAAAGCATTTTGCTGGCTTAGTGCAATACAAGAAATATTTGCTAAAATGAACGAAGACGATTCTGGATTCCAATAGCTAAAAATGGAGGAATTGAGGGAAATGAGGGCTAATCGTTAGTTACTGGAAAGAAATGCCAAATCTAAAAGTATCTGCTTATCAAATAATATTGTATTGTGTTCGCCTTATACTAAAAATATATTTTAGGATTTTAAAGATGAACGGTGACATTAAATTTTGATAAAAGAACACCAAACAGCCGATTCCTCTTTGAAAATCCCTCTTAGGATACTTTGGCGTATGTTTTTGTAAAGCAAATTTAATTTTAGACAACACGAAACCCTAGTTTCAAACAACTTAAACTCGCCCTGTTGAATACGTTATGCGACTTTTCTACGAACGCTGAATCTAAATAAGTGTTTCCTTTCGACTTATTTCTTCCGGAATGGTAGAGAAGTATACGCGTATGCGACAGAAAGTTGGCACGGCTAACAGTGGGGAGGAAGTTTCCCTTTCTTCTGGAAATACGTATTTTCGTCTATCCAAAAAATCGGGTAAAGAAAATTGTCTTTTTTAATATTTAATTAAAACTTCAGTATGAAATAGCGGCCGGGCTTGCGACTCACAAATATAAATATGTTATTGAATGCTGAAAATTATGTAATATCACAATAGAAAGAGTAGTGTCAGTTAATTAAACACCTACAAATATTTGTATAAACTAGTGTCAACATTTTTAAACAAGAAACCGAATGCACAAGATATGCTCTAATATGCTAATGCGATTTTTAAAGTGATCATCAGTAATAGAGCTAGGCGGCTACGAGCGCAATTTCCCCATAAGAAATACATGGGGCCCAAAAAATCTACTTCTTCCGCCATCTTGGATTTCATGATCTGTTCTGGTCCAACAGATAACCGTTCCATTACACGGGTGGCTGTCCCAATATATCGGCCAGCCGTTTCCGCCACAACAGACAGTCGTTCAATTGCAAGGGGTAGCAATTCAATTGGTCGATATATTAGAACAAGCACTCGTGTAATGGAACGGTTATCTGTTGGGCCAGAACAGATCATGAAATCCAAGATGGCAGAAAAGTAGTTTTTTTGGGCCCATGTATTTCTCAAGGGGGAAATTGTGCTCGTAGCCCCCTAGCCATACTGTCATCATTGTATACGCCCGTGGGTCAGTATTTAAAACAACCGGTTTTATGAAGATGGTATAGGGAAAATGATAATCCAAATGGTAATTCCGATGGAACAAGCTTGGGCCGCTTTGGGAAGATGTGTTCCTACACGAAATATGCTACCGACTAGGCTTCATGAAATACAAATTGCTGTCAAGATATGATTCCAAAAGAATTGTTGAACACTCTAATTCAGTCCACGCCATCAAGGTTCCAAGCGTTGTTAGCTGGTCGTGGGGATCCGTACGAGTAATTGGGAAACCTCCCGAACGCATCTTTACAATAGCAAAGATAGAAATAAAATTCGTAAGAAGAAAAGCGGTCGAAATATTTGGAATCCCAACTTTAAACTGTTTGCCACCTATATTTAACTTTTTTATGACTTCTAGAACGTAAATGTATACAGTGACATAAAACAGAGATAGTTTCATGCGAAATAAACTGAAATCGTGTTCAGAAGTAGTGAAATAGTAGTTTAATAATAAATATAGCGGCAATTTGCGGGAGATATCGGATCGGGAATAAAGTGGGTGTTATTTTTCTTTCGACTTCGTAACTCGGCGATGAAAGAATAAGCAACTTGTGGATACATTGTAGTTTCTGTGTGGTTTTCTGTTGTAAGATTTTGTTTTAGCGAGAACTTAATGACGTAATTTGTTATGATGTCACTAGAAGATCTTTAAGGAAGATTAACAACATATTTGAAATTTTTTCACGCCTAATATCTTTACCTTAGTCAATATTATTGAAAACATATTAACAGGAATTACAGGGTACAACTTCAAATCAAGCTGCCCCTAAGTTTTACACAGCAAAATTGCTAGTTACGATTGTATTCAGTAGTTGTTAGGTTATTCACTTTCACCCATATCTGATTAGTCCTCCATCTCGTGTTCAAACCGCTTTCTCCTATCACTTATTTACGAAGTTGGCCGCCAGAAAATTGGGTCGACTCGCTAAGAGGTTTACCGCCTCCGTGCCATCATTCGTTTCTTCGCCAAGACACTAGACCAATTAATCCCAAAGCGTGTGGTAAGCGGAGATCTAGGCTCTATATTTTTGGAGGAATGTAATCTGGCTCCGTTGTTATATTAGAGCGAAATAAATGTGGAGACCAGATAGGTTAAACACAATTAGAAACTATAAATATTTTCTTTATTAAAAGCGTACCCAACAAACAAAAAAAAACTGCAGCCTGTTTCAACGTCGGGCCAGATCCTATATACAGGGTCCCATCGAAAAGTACCTAAGCCGAATATCTCAGTAAAAATCCAAAAAAGATCGATTTTGTTTTCTTATGGGATATATAATAACTTCAAAAATAACATGTCATCCAGCTGTTGAGAAAAGTTACCCCTATAAAAAATTTAGATGACAACATAGCTGAAAAAGTATGGGCATATCATTAAATAGGTCTTTCAAATCTCTTTATGACTGCGATATCTCGCACGATTTACTTACGTTTAAAAGTTAAAGAATAGCATCTTTTAGTGTCTCTGACTTTACCAGTGGTTCAATGCACTAGGCCGTTACCGCCGAAAGAACAAGTCCGTAGTGCTGATGTGTGACGTCATCTCATACATCGGTCGTTCCTTTTAACTCGCATTTTAGCACGAAGTATTAGTTCTATTTGTTATTGCATTGAAAAAAGAAGTCGTTAACTCAATCTTTTTCGATTTTATCATCGCAAAACGAAATTTCAAAGTAAAAACCACCTATAATTTTGCATATTTCAAAACTACGTTTTGTTTGTATAAGTTCGTAATACTTTCAGTTCTCATTTTATTTACCTTATTTAACATTCATTTGTTCAATTAATATGGCAAGTTTCTGTAACCAGCGGCTTCAGATATAAAATATATATAGATTCAGTATTTTTCCAGATTTAAGAATAGATCCATTAACCGGTGAATGTTCCTAATTTGCTGTTATTAAACTTTTTTTTCGGACCATTTTTATAGTTACCAGGGACACAACACGTATAAACCATTGTAACAGATAAGATAACACAAGAAATAGCACTTAAAACAACAATAGTTGAAATTAAATAGAACAAACACGTCGATGCCAATTGGTCTAACCTTATACTTCGCTGACCCGCATCCCAGCGCGCATTCACCTAACGTTGCTGACGTAACAGATGCGTGACGTCAGAGCACTTGGGCCTTTTACTATCGGTGGTAACGACTAGGCTTGCAAGATGGAAAATAATGGAAAATGTGGTCAAATAAACTATCTAAGCGTGCTACTAATGCAATCTAAGTATCATTACATTAATTGATGTAGGATTATTTAACGAATAAGAACACTGTTAATAATAAATTCAATGTTAAAAATTATAAAAGAACTTAAGAATACAATAATAGTTGAAAGTTTACCTCCACGCACGCACAAAGTCTGCCGGAACATTTTGTAAAACCCATGAGCTCCATCCTGTTGGAACAACCTCAAATTTTTTCTATTTTATTGCTAATTTTATCTCCTAGTGACTACGTACAAACAAAGCATGCAGTGTTCCCGGAGAATATTATTTCTTTCCTCGTTAATATTCATAACACACCTGTTTATGGGACAACGAATAATAACTGGGCTAATTACCATTTACTGCTAGCGTATGGGAGGCTAATGAAGGGAGTGGGTGATTTTCGTCTGATGTTTTTCGTGCTAATATCTAACATACATACAAGGTTCGGTGAAAAAGTTGTTTTTGTTTGTTTTGCCAGGACTGCGTTGGATTACAGCCTGGTGTTGTGCCTATAACTCTAAGCTCGTCACAGTCAGTATAGGGTTTGCAAATTGGTATGTGTTTCGATTTATCTACATTAACTTCGTTCTGAATTTGTGTTGATTAAAGGAAATCGGTGCGTTGGTGTTATTTGGAGTTATATGATGGTATTTAATGTACACTGCCTCCCTGATTTGAATGGTCAAAGTATACAATAGCGTCAATATGTTTCCGATCACCAAAAATATACTATTGACACTTGACTCTCAGTGAATTATGGCATAGGTCAATCTCGAGTGAAAATATGGGAAGTAGTAGGTTTTTAAAACATGAGTGTGACATGACCTCTTCAAGCTATACAAGGCATAGCACATATTCGCCAGTTGACAACAAAGATTGGCTATATGATTGCTCCACCTTAGTTCTTCGCATATAGTAACCCCAAGTAGTTTTGCGTATTTGCCTAATTGTTAGGCCAGTATAATTATAATTTAATACAAAATTACTGAATATTATAATTTCTTTCATTCCGAAAAAGATACGTTCCATTTTGTCATCACTGAATACAAGATTATTGACGAATAGCCACCACGTGATCGAGTTGAGGACTATTGTATTGATATCGTCAGCGTAAAAGTAATACTTGATGCAGGAGCAAGAGGTAGGGGAAGATGGTTAATAAAAATTAAGAAAAGGGTACAGCCGGGAACCGAGCCTTGAAGTACAGCTCCATCGACTAAAATTTTCGCAGCAATTAAGGGGAATACCCTCTTTCTCGATATTCTCTTCCATGTCGGGACACATCTTCTCCTTTCAAAATTCTGCAGCATGAATAAGTTTGACATTTGTAGAAAGTGAACCGTGTTGCTTGCAAGTGTCATCCATGTTTGTGCTATTGCAATAACATGTGATCAACGTTATCAGAAGTTTGAGATAAATTTAGATAAATATGGGAATAGCAAGGAGTATTGGAATCAATATTACATGACATTTCCTAAAGAAAATATATATAAAGTTGTAATACACAGTATCGGGAAAATCCACACCGCACAAATTAATTTAATAAAATTCGGGACATGTTTCAAGAGCACGTCGGCTCCCATTCTCAACCAATCCCCGAATGAACGAAAGTTAGATCTCACATGCACGTTCAAGAAAGAAACCACGTACACATCCCTCCCTATAACCGTTAAAAATTACATCATCTATGCATAGACCACCGCCGGAAATCACAACGCCAGCGAAAGCACTAATTGCCGTCGCCAGCACGGCGACTCCAGAAATTATATATTATAACGTGCTTTATTGTCATGAAAATTACAAATTTTATCGACAAAGCTAAGGAAAATTACAATTAAAAATGGTAAAACAAACAAACAAGTAATACAAATCCACTAACACAACACGTATAAACCTGCAATTCTTTCACGATATAAAGTTGTATTATTAGAACGAGTAGCTGGTGATTAGTAAAAAGATCAATTTACTATCTTACTACCAAACCAGAATTGGCTAAAATGCAACCCACCACCTACTCTGGACGAGTTCCGAAACAAACTGGTTGTAAATGAATTGGTAACTACTACCATACTCCCGAATCAAAAAAAGACTCGATGACGTGGGAGCATCCGAGTTCACTAACACCGAAAAAATTCAAAGTTGAGCAGTCTGCAAAAAAGACAATGACAACTATGTTCTAGGATATGCAAGGCATTTTGCTCATACAGCCTTTACCACCGAAACCGACAATCAACAGCGATATTTATTGTTAAATTCTCGAAAAACTACACAAAGCCATTAGACGGAAAAGAAGAGCAAGGTTGACGAAAGGAATCAGGTTGTTCCATAACAATGCAAGACCGCGCACCTCAACTCAGACGAAGGCTTGGCTTCAGAAACACAATTGGGAAGTTTCGCCCCATTGTCCAGACCTGGCTTCTTCTGATTGTTATTTGTTTGGGCCGTTGAAAGCTCATTTGTCGGGTAAAAGGTTTGAAGACGACGACGAAGTTCAAGAGGAAGTGCGGCAGTATTTTACAAATTTGGATCGCACCTCTTACAAAGAGCGTTTACAGACGCTTGTTCTTCGCTGGGATAAGTGCCTTAACATTGGCGGCGATTATGTTGAAAAGTAGCTAACAGTTCACGCTTTCGCTTAGTGTATGTTTAACATCCATAAACAAAATAGTCTGTCTATAATTCACACCTACCACCACCGGTTACTTTAGTAACTGGACATCGCTCGTACTACTCTAGTTGCCTTATACGACAAGACTATATCTACAACTAAACGATCTATTCTATCAACCATAAAAAGATTCACCAAAAATCATGGTCAAATATGGTATGAATAATTTTGAAGTTCCTTTTGAACAATACTCATACATATTTTATCACGAATGATATTACTTCTACATTAATTTCATTCGAAATCATTAAATTTATCGTTGAAAAAAGACAAACCAATGGTAGAATTATCTTTTCTAGCACAATTACCTTCTCAAAATAAATTATTAGTTACCAAAGACAAGAATTGGAAATGGGATGACGCCGAGTTCTTCAGAGAATAGCAGAAATAAGAATTCGGTTCAGTAAATCCCGCTTGAAGTGGAGATTGGTAATTTTTACAGTTATTTTTGTTCCGGAATCTTTCTGTTACTCCCTGTTACCCGTGCCATTCTTTCATATATGTTCTTGTTAATTTTTTCTATAAGTCCGGAGATCTTCTCTGAATTTGTCATTTCTTTTTTGATCTTGAAGCTTGTATCTCACAAGTCTCAAATCTGCAGCGTCTATTCTTTTTGTTTGATTTAATGTTATCGTTAATGTATCTGAATCGTATAGTAACACTGAGACGGACGTAGCTTTATACAATTTTATTTTCTCGTTTTTTTGTGCTTTTTTACGAAAAAGTTCTGTTGTCGATTATAATTATTTTGATCCTGATATTTATTTTTGTTTTTAATTAGGCGAAATACCAGTGGCTTATTGTTAGTCGCAGTATTAAAGGTATTAGTTCAAGAGTCTTTTTTTATGTCCGTTAATTGATAAGCAGCTTTCATATTCCGATGATAATTAGCAACCCAGCTTTAGTTGCTGTACAGAATCCAATTAAAAGTCGTTGTTGTACGTCCATTTGTTTTCCACAGAAACATCACGATAATACTTTCCATTCAAACTAGAGTTGTGCAACACTTTATATACACCCGATTTTAATCGATAAAGAAAATGTGCCAATTAGTGCAGATCAGCACCAGCGGGTAGCTACTGGAAAACTTCATAATGTGCTTACAAAAGAAGTTGCATTATCAAAGACCATAATCAGCTCTTTTATCAAATGAAACACTGCGGAAGCCTCACTTTGCCTCTGTTCCAAAAGAGTGCCTTTTTTGCATCCAAATTCATCTCTACTTATAGAAAACTGACGAGAGAACAAAAGAGGTTAACAAAGATATCATAGAATCCAAAAAAGAAAGCATTTAAAGTGGACGCATTCTAGACATTGGACTTCTACCGCCAAATGACCATAAATTAGATCAGGTAAAATTTAATCTTATCCTAGTCTCTCCATTTACGTGATACTGGGGTCGATATTGCGACTTGGATGAAAATTAAGTTAGTTACTAGACATTTTTATTGGAACCGCTGCTGTGCCTGGTAGACGCTGGCGAATCGATTGAAGCGTCGAAGTAAATTTTCCCAGTTTGATATTTTGCAATGTTCTGCAGGGGATCAAATATACGTATCCTGTGTATATTATAAAAAAAATATGGTGTATTTGAAAGAGCACGCAAAATATCGAACGAAGTATAAAAATATTACATGGCTGTCATATTACGAGAACTACAAACGTTTCTTGTTATGCAGTTTGGCTCAATCTGGAGCATATTAATGATAGTGAATCCAAGAGTTATCATAGAAATCAGTATAGAAGGACCAAGTTGACTTACCATCTTAATATGTTTCAAAGTCTGAGTAAGAAAATAAAAATCAATGGTGTAAATTATTATTGCATGCATATATTTCAAAGATAGAACGTTATTCTCAAAATTTTTGGCAATTCGTGCCCGCTAGGAAACATGAGCCATTCCTAATTTAATTACTCATGGGGACCCACTTGAGGGTACATTATCCATTGTCAATGGTCTTCCAGAAGTCTTCCAATTTGTCTTTCTTCCATCTTCCGCTGCCGGTTCTGCAACTGTAATAACGTACTGTAACCATCCTTTGATTAGCATTACATCCATCACTGGCAATGAGTCTGAAGGGCTGCAGGTGCTGAACAGGTGGAAGGCTGGGTTCACCATCTTTATTTTAAAGAACTTGCCCGTCCGTAGAGCTATCTCTACTTTATCTCTTAAAACATCAACGTTTACTTACTCTTGCAAAATAGCGAGACTTACACCTATTTATAAAAATGGAGATGGGCATGTCATTAAATTTTTTATGAGTGCAAAATCCTTTATAGGCACTGGGTATTTGTTGTCCTTTCCGCATTCTCTTGAATCCGTATAAAAACCACTAAAAACCAGCCTCTCTTTCGCACTTCCACAACGAAACCACTTTGGCATTACTTCGTTATGGGGGCTGTCAACGCTCTAAGGTCTCTCCTCTATATCTTTTGCTGCCAGTAAGCCTCGAACGTCGACGTATGTACATGGGATCTCACAGGACTGCCTGAGTCAGTAACGCGATGTAGTTGTCTATTGATAAACTTATATTTGTAGCTGTCGTAAAAGCATCGCGGGTTTGGTTGTAAGATTCATCTGGCCTGCCAGTCACTTATTAGCTTTTCCTTAGCATCGTTTGCAATCATGCTTTGATAGCTGTTGTATCTTGACTCCACCTGTAGATCTATTGGCGGTACACCAGCTATGACGCAAGCGCCTTCGGCAGAAGCTGTGGGATAGGCACTGCAGAATCTCAAACAGACTCTTCTGTGCGTGCTAGCTAGTTTTTTGTCCGTTTTTTTTTGTTGTGCATTCCCTCCCTCCATACTGGCGGAGCATACAACATCTGGCTGCCAATAACCGGTGTCAAAAGCCTTCTCTTGGATGCTTTGGGTTCGCCGCTGTTAGGTATTATCGCCGAGAGGGCGCGCACAATCTGCTTGCATTTGGCAACGGTCTTCGCGATGCGCTTTCTAAAAGCGAGTTTTCAGTCGAGCCATACCCCCAGGTATTTGATGCTCTGTTTGGGCAATATTGTCTCTTCTCTCAGACTGAATTCTATTGGCGTCATTTTCCTACGAGGCATCACTATTATAGCTTCGGTTTTGCGGCCGCAAGTTCAAGGTGTTTTCTAGCCATACTTGGATTCTTAGAAGAGCAATGTCCGTTTTTTTTAAACTGTAGCCCTGTTGCTATATTTAACAACTTCGCTAAGATATTGGAATCATGCCGGTATAGTTTTATTAACTATCTAGCAAAATCTTTTATCTGAGTTGATCAGGTCATGGCTAGACGATCCACAGTTACTAACTGAACAACCATAACTTTTTTTGTCAAAGCAACTCGATGATAATACATAAGTCGATGTTATTTATTTTGTCAAAAGCTTTTGATCGACACATTACTTATCCATAAACTTGACACAATCCGTTTCTCTGCCCCAAAAGGATATATTGCGTGAGAATCCTTAGAATTTTCGCCTTCATTGGGAGGAACTAACTTGAATCCATTTCCTTTTCTGATATTTATTGATGACGTATCTCTAAGTTGATGTTCTGAACTACTCATTGCTGATGTGGCTGCGTTTCTCAGTTAATAGTGTAGAAGATTGCGTATTTCTTCAAAATTAAATCAATCTCGTTCAAACATGGTGTAATAACAATAAATTAAGAATGCCTCTAAATGCAGAGAAGTTTTTTTAGTCGTATGGCGGTCTACAAATTCATTGCAAATACAAATACACACAAACACTTTTTGAGACACTGGCTTGAGGCTAAAAGTCGATATCCAGGGAGGTCAGCCATTTCACGGTAGCAGGAGAGGCATGCAGAATCTCGTTACACTTCCCTATTCCCCTATAATCTGCTACTACTTATTGGGCAATCGTGGACGATATGGGTTACAGTTTGACCCAGCGCTCCACAATCGCATTCCTGGGTGTCCGAGAGTCCCCACTTGTACAGCCTGGACTTGCATCTGACATGACCAGTTCTGATGCGATGTAGGCCACACCATACCTTCCTAGACATTTGCATTACTGGAAGAGGAAAGGTAGGATCCCCATTGTCATTATGATTAAAATCGTGATTGGATATCTACTTTGTTTTCCATGCTTCTTTGATATGGGAAGGTTCATGATTGGGTAGTACCTTATCTTGCCAAATGAGTTTGCGGGACTTAAGGCGGCAGTTTGGAGCATTATCCAATATCATGTGGATTGGTAGAGTTCTAGGGAGTTTAGGATCGTTTAGTTTGTTCCATTCACGGACAGTAGCTTGTTGTCTCCTCAGGTCTGCTGGCGCTATGTTCGTTAGTGCGTGAAGCCAGAGTACTGGAGTGGACTTTAGGGTTCCTGATATGATTCTCATAGTGTCATCGAGGTATACGTCGACTTTGTTGGTATGAAAACTCTTGTACCATACTGGTGCACAGTATTCTGCCGCTGAAAATACAAGCAATTGAGCCGCCGCTCGTAGAGTTTCTGCTTTTGCTCCCCAGGTAGTCCCAGCCAGCTTTCTAATTGTATGGTTTCTGGTTTTTAGCTTTTGCCCAGTTATCTTCAAATGTTTCCTATACGTTAAGGAACGGTCAAGTGTAACGCCAAGGTATCTGGGGGAATTGTTATGTTTCATTCTTTTACCACAGAATGTGACATTCAGCTCTTTATTTGCTAGGCGGTTATTAAAATATGTAGAGAAGTGAGTTTTATTTTAGTTATCAACCACAACTATGACTACATTAAATGAACATAGATGTGCGAGCCTATGTCTTCAGCCTACAGAGACTTAAGTCTCGCCCTAAACGTCGATGCTTATAATCAATTAGGCAAATTTTTCTAGAAGATGAAATACCCAGCTTTTTCATAATATTGCAGTAGAAGCGTTGCCAACGTTTTAACCCCATAACCTTTTTTTGTGTGACGTAACTAAAAAGCGAATTAAGCCTAACCATTTTAGTCCATTACTTTTCTTTATCAAATCGTCAAGAAAAATCGTTTAAATTGTGAGGGATCAAAACAAACATCAATCATTCTTGGCTTTAAGAAGTCTAAGAAACAACTTTTAATATTTCCACATCTCTTCTTTCGGTGTTTAATTAAAGTACATCTGTGGTAAGTATATTATGATACTTCCCTGTTCCCTTACGCATTCTTGTGTATGTATTTTATTTTCCTTTCGCTGAAAATCGACCATTCCAGACTTCCAGAGCTGGAAAATGTGACGGGAATTGTAAAGGTATTTTCAAATTTATGTTCTGAAATATCTTTCTTTCACATTCCTTCTATTAAAATGTTTCCAAATCCGTTTTTCAATTTTCGTCGCACATTGATGAGAGGAGATGCTCAATTTGCACCAGTAACCATTGGCGGGTGCATACAAGTTTACACGCACAACAAATGGTCTGAAGTAAAGTATAATATATACTCAAACACTTACCGTTTTAAGAGTCTTCGGTGAAACTACACATTGAATTTTAACGCCATCATAATTTAGGTCCGGTATGTCTGCTATAAATTGTGCAACTTTCTCCAACATTGATCGTTTTCGCGACATGGGCTACGTTTTTAGAGCAAACGTAAAACCACGAAATAGTATTTATGGCATCATTCATATAAAGGATGTTACGGTCTGGTGATTTTATTTTCAAGGGGAGATTAAACATCTTAAAATAAGGTCATTGACGTAAAAACATCTTAACAAAGTTGCATAATAAGAGAGATACTAATGTTAAAGAAACATTTTGATTTTATTTTTTTGCTTTACATGGAATCCACTTCACACTAGTTGTTCAAAGTTATCGCCGTGTTGTTCAACGCAAAGTCTCGCTACTAGGCTTTGGTCTTGCCGTAGCTGCCTCAACGCCATTAGGAAGATCATCTAAATCAATTATGTCGTTGGTGTCTTCATAACGCCCCATAAGTAGAAATCAAGGGAGTGAAGGTCGGGTGACCGAGGAGGCCATGGCGTAGGACCACCTCGACCAATTCACTTATTTTGCTTAAATGTTGGCGAACTAAACGATTAAAATGCGGCGGTGCGCCATCGTGAGGAAACCACATTTGTCGACGTATGTACATTCAAAGGAACTTCTTCCAATAGTTTCATCAAATAATTTTGCAAAAACCAGAGATAATCATATGCATTCATTCGATTTGGCAACACAAATGGGCCAATAAGTTGTCCGTTGACCAGTCCGGCCCAAACGTTTATCGAAAATCTATGCTGGAAATGATTACGACGAACAGCATGTGAATTTTCCACAGCCCAAACATGTGTATTACGACAGCTATTTATGCCATTACTTGTATACGTTGCTTCATCAGTCGCCAATACAACGGAAGAAAAGTTTGGAATATCTAAATGTTTTTGTAGAAACCATCGGCAAAACTGAAAAACGCAAAGGATGATCTTCAAGTTGTAAAGCCTGTACTTTTTGTGCATGGAAGGGATACAATTGAGTCTTGCGCAATGTTCGCCAGACAATTCGATTTGATACATTTACTTGGCGAGAAATTTTTCGAGTGCCTACTACTAGAAGGATCTTGTTCGACAAGTTTTAAGACTTCTTCTTCGCCTTCCAAAATTCATTGGTGTCGGCCAGGGCCACCATCTCGACCTTGACGTGTTCGCAGTACACCAGTTTCTAGTACACGGATTACTAGAACGGTGACTGTTTGTGGAATAGGTGTTGGCCTGGTAGGAAACCGCTCAGCGTACACTCAACTTGCAGCAGCAGAATTCTGGCGTACTTCACCATAAATTAACAGCATGTCAACGTATTCATTGTGGGTGCGATGGACCATTTTTACTTTCCTTATTAGGATTTATTCGGAAAAATTTACGTCAAACCAGCCATGCAGTGACAACTAATGAAACAGCTTGACAGATGGCAAAAGTTACAGACATCAGCCTTCTTAGTAAAAAAGTCACTAATAACCTATGGTTTACATTTACTTTGCACAAGTTGTTGATCAATCGTTTTAGCGATAAAAACCTTGCTTTATACTGGTTAATTACCACTTAAAAATAAAAAAATAAAAACTACAAATTTTTTTAACATTAATATCTTCCTTATTATGCAACTTTGTTAAGGTATTTTACGTTAATGACCTTATTTTAAGAAGTTTAATCATCCCTTGAAAACAAAATCACAAGACCGTAAACGCCCTGTATACACTACAGATTGCGAGACTCGAAGTTATACTGAGGGTTGTATTAAATTGCTCCACTGCCCGTTGGCGCTAGCAAGCAACTCTAATGATGGGCCAGAAACAGCTGTCTGTGCGTTGCTACATAACAACAGTGTTGCCTCGAAAGTACATATTTTTTTAAATAACATAGACTAATGCAAACGGTCGAAACAATGTCAAGAAATTTTTTTTTTACCTCAAGGTGAATATTTAATAAAAGTATTGGACATTACCAATTGCCCATTGTTGTCAAAACACTGTATTTGCCATCAACATAAAAGATCGCCCACTATATATGTCCTTCTATTCTTCCATTTCAGGTACAACGAATGTATATCTAACGTCCGCCTCGCGACAATGAGATATCAACATGGACGGCGAGAATCGGATAATCTTAAACGTCGGTGGCATACGGTACGAAACTTACAAGGCGACGTTGAAGAAAATCCCCGCTACCAGATTGTCCAGACTGACGGAGGCTCTGGCCAATTATGACCCGATCCTGAACGAGTATTTCTTCGACAGGCATCCGGGAGTGTTCGCCCAAATCTTGAATTATTATAGGTAAGTACGCATACATTAATTTGTACATTGATATCCCAAGTTAATAAGTAACGATCAGTTTAAGTACAATATTTTAAGAGCATTATAACAACGGCCTAAGTGATTCTCCTATAGCTATTATTATTTCCTTGAGACCAATTGCACTTCCTCCACTTTTTCTTCTTCAAATGTTCGAAATGTTTATTTGCCAAAATAATACATATGCCAACTCAAATACAATTAAACATACCCAGGAATACGAGGTGTGTAAAATAAGTAAGTACTGATTACGTAGCGTTTGATATGGCAACACGGGAAGCACGGGACATGGAGGGGCGACAAGTGGATATTGTAATACGCGTTCAG
>JARFOC010050345.1:0-20539 GCA_031763485.1 Osmoderma eremita | reverse complement strand
TATTCGTGTGCGTAAATCTATCGCGGATTTCAGCCAATAGTAAGCCGAGAAATTTTCTCCTATCTTTTCCAACGCTGATTTCTTAGAATGAATGGACTGTATGTAAATGTATCTTTATAATTACAATTTCGTTTTTTTTTTTTAATCGAACTTTGTAGAGATCTGATTTTGTCCACGTTTTCGGGCTTCCCGAACACTGTGCACCGCCGACATAGAAAGATTGACAGTACAAAAAAATGTTAATAACGCGCAGCTTCAACCGCCACAAAAGATTTCGGCGTGCGTATATTGCGCAAACAAACCACTATAGAAAGGAGTGCGCTTTTGTCGAGAAGCTTTTTATACTCCAAAAAAAAAAACAAGCACATTTATGAATTCCTTTACGCTTTTGTACCCGCCGCTGTGTGGCACATTACGTTACAGGCTGTGGTCAAGTCTGGACCGAAATTACTCATAGACGTTACATGCACATACATATGTTACATTCGTTTGTGTGCATGTATACGTAGTAGGTATTAGGGACGAACGCCTGCCTCTTCCAATTAATAAGCTGAGTATAATTACACGCCTCAGTCTGCCGTCTGATATATTTATAATTTAATTTCGCCCGCCATTTATCCACATGCCGGCGATCGTCAAACGCTGGACGTCTGCAATTACATCAAAGGACGAACACTCTTTTCTGTTGCCAAAACGCATATGGACATATACAGGCTGCAGCAATATACATCCGTCTTTTATTATTCGGACTATACAAAATATCATTTTTATATTTTGGGGATATAATATAACATTAATTGTGCATCTTGAGAAAATGTATTCCGGTATACTGGATGTTTTATAAGAAAAGGTGGCACAGAGGAAATCACCTTTTTAAATGGTTTTAATTGATTGAGAATGAGTGACAACGTCAGTAATACGGTTTGACGCAAGCTAGCTCACGAGGCCTCGATACATTGGAGTGACGTCATCGAGGCCTCGGCAAGATAAAAATTAGTTAAGTAAATAGATAAGTTTTATTGAAGAAAATTATGAGAAACTATAGGAATTTATGATTTGAATGGCAAATGTTGAAAATATGCTACATTAGTAATTAAAAAAATGTACTAACAATAATTTGGCAAGATAATGTTTTTATTTGTGCAGATACACAGTATGAGTTGACAAAAGTTTAAAATAGCACACATAATTATGCTCTGACTAACCACAATAACGATTTAAAAGAATTTATGTTAGTCAAATTAATTACAACTCAAGGTTTTAATAAAAGAAGTCACAGTAACCTACCTTCCCAAAATGATCCGTACTTTAGCAACAATTTATTGAACATAATCTCCATTTTCTACCGAAAAAAAAATATATTCTAACTGACAATATTTTTTCAGCAATATTGTATTTCTTTCTCTAATCAAGTTATTTCGCTCATTCAATACTTCCGGCTTATTTTGTGTACACGTGTTTCGGGAATACGTGAATTCCCACTGTCAACCGCATAGTCGAATGTTAAGTTAATAAAGATAATAAAGTCACTCACAAATGAAATCAATAGAAATGGCTCTAAAATAGATCCTTGAGAACGCCCTTAGGTATCCGCAACTCGGAGAAGTAAGAAACCCGGCCCTTCAAGAAGAATGCGATCCATAGACCACAATATTCTCCTAAACCGTACAATAACAACTTATGCTTATGATTCACGGTAACAAATGGCTGTGACAAATCAAAAAATAGGTCACCGACCCGACATCCGCTATCTAAAAGGTCATGTGCATGATCAAGGGTTTCAAATAACGATTAATGATTTGAGCTACTTTTTGCTCAAAAATTGTGCATTGTAACACAATCTTGTGGCACTCTTACGTCGGAATTTCGGGAAACAGCCAAGCTACTTACGACCACTCACTTTCCAACCTGACCAGTTTTCGTTTGAAAACACTGGAACGGCTATGTGACAGACATATAAGAGAAGTGGCGTTACTCCAAAACTCACTTCATCCAAACCAACACGCATACATTCCGGGTAGATCTACTGACTCCGCCATAAACTCCTTCTTGCGGTGGATCATTTGACAATTAAATGTTCACCCTGGGTGTATTCCTAGATATATAAGGTGCTTTTGATAAAGCATCTCCCAACTGTATTGTTAATGCTCTTGCTCGGTATGGGGTTGAGCCAAACTGGTCGCCTGCCTACGTCTCATGCTGGGGCGTAGAGCAATAGAAGATGGTGTAGGAGACACGAAGACCAGAGGGCTTGTGGACCAAGGGTCTCCAAGAAGGAATTCTGTCACCACTTCTCTGGAATCTTGTCGTAGATGACCTTGTCCGTGCACTTAGCATGTTGGGCTTGTACACAATTGCATATGCGGACGATGCTATCGCTCTCGTAGATGGTAGAGATTTGAGAACGTTCTTTTTAACTTTATGCACACTGCTCTCAAATCAATTGAAAATGGGTGTAAAGAGCATGCCTCTCTGTTAAGCCAGATAAAACACAGATGATAGTCTTGGTGGTAAGGTGTAACACCTCCACCCACCAAAATTGCTTGGCAAAGCCCTAAGTTTTTCGCAAGAAGTCAAATATCTAGGAGTTCTATTTGACAGAAAACTCAACGGGGACATTGACATCAAAGAAAAAACCGAAACAGGATATGTGGCCTTCCAGCAGGGTCGCTGCATCCTTGCAAAAACCTGGGGACTTTTTCCAAGGGTGACGTTGTGGCTATGCACTGTCCTTGCTAGCCTACGCTAACTTATGCCGCGTTGGTCTGATGGCCGCCAGTGATACGAGTGGCAACCAGAAACCAACTGACACAGGTGCAGCGAGTCGCATGGTTCTGCAACTACATGCTGCCAGACACAAAAGCCGTTCCCAGACTATCGTCCAGGACAGCAAAATATTGCCTGCTTTTTTATGGCAGCAGCCTTCGTCAAGTTGTAGGGCTATTAACTGGACATTACAAACTAAATACGCGCATGCATTGCAATGGACTAGTTACTAGCCACATTAGCCGCGCATGCTACATTGACGATGAGAAGCTGGAGTACATATTGTGCGACTGTCTGGCGCTTGTCCAAATGAGAGCCCCTATTCTGGGGGAGTGCTGGCCCCGTGTCAGCGACATCGCTGACACATCGACTGGCGCACTACTCCAGTTCATACTCAGGTCGGGTTGACTTGTGTAGGTGGTGGAAGAGCATCGCCACCGGAGATGATAGCACAAAGGGCTAAATATGGTAGCCCAAGTGCGTGTGTCCTCGTCAATGCGCTTTCGCGAAGGTATACAATTTGGGTGATCCTTACAGCAAATGTTTTGATATTGAACAGATGTGAAGTCTTCCAGCTATTGTCATCTGAAAAAAAGATTTAAAAATATTCCCTACATTTGAAATCAAAATAAATTAATTAATCTAGACTACACAGCTATCCTTTATTAAGGGTTAAATTAGAAACGTTAAGAGTTCATTATAGAATGTTTTAAAATAGTGTAATGCTCGTATAAATTAAAATTCTTGAAGGGTGTTCAAATGAACCATTCCGATTTTATTTTTCTCCAATATATTTCTCAGAAGCAATTTCGTCAACTTTGTTTTACCCTCACGTTACCCACTTATGTGATCAAATTCCTTTTGCTCCCTCCCCGCTATACCTTTCGAATGACACGCCGTTAACGTGTAAAGTACCATTTACAGTGTTTCCGAATTTCCTTCTAGGTACGTCCACGGAATGCATCGGAGATACTTAAAATCATCGAAACATACGAAGCGCTACCTGGCCTGGAGACCGTGCGTTCGATTTATACGATGCACGTCCAGCAATCGATGTTTAAGAACAGCAAAATAAAGCTGCGCTGTTTGGCGACGATGTTTACCTTATACAGGCGTACAAAAGAGATCGAGCTTCAAGAGGACGCACCGCTATTAGCGCTGGTAATGGAACCGACACCTCACACCAATAAAGGTAAAATGTAGTAGTAACATGAGAATGTCCTTGAGATAAAATTTACAGAATGTTACCTGTCATTATTCTTCTACGCAACAATTCCCTAAAACAACGTGATCGTCTATTTAGTAAAGTTGTGTTTTAAAGCTTAATGATTTCGGTGGTGCTGGCAATCATAATTCTACTGGGTGACTGTCAGTTTACGTGTCATCTATCTTCTGTTTCCTTCTAGATTTCAGAACGGCAATACAAGCAATATTACCAACTGATGTGATTTAGATTGGCTATATTTTTCGTCACTTGGATTTCGGGAATTGTTGTTGCCTCGATATTTTTGATATGTTTCTATATCTTTCATGATACTAATAGGTCTAAGCAGAGCCGCCAGTCCAACGCATCCGAACTTGACGACCTACCTCTGGAAAACCCTCCTCTTAGCCTACGTGATAGGATCCAGTCGAAGACTTCACTTCCACTAGAAATTAACCATTCGATACTCCATAAGTAAGAACGACCTAAAATAGTGCATAACCGAAGTGATAGTGTTAAAATTAAATCGGTGATAAACATTTTTACGTTTCAAACGATATTACTAAAAATATAATTTATTGAAGCAGTAGTGATCTATGAACGAAAACAAAATATTTAAAAAAACTCACTAAATACACCCATAATTCATAATCAAAACTGTTGTGGACATGGGCAAAACAGGAATAATACCCCTATTATAATAAGTATATAATGGAAAGTATCGTTTTAGGCCAAAATAATGATATGTGTAACATTACCGTTAATAAACGAAAACGAGATTATGGAAACACGTACGCTATGCAATAATTACAGTGTTAAAACGTAAAACGGTTACTCGTTAGATGTATGTATACCGGTCATTATGTTCACATATGTGCGTATGAGATATATTTTTATTATTTTTGTGAAGTGTACGATGATATAATTAATGTAAATGATGGCCTACAATCATAGTTATGTTGTATCCATTACAAATATCCAAATTAGACAAATTTTAATTAATGGGATATTTAAAAAATATGTTTTCATACAAACAAAACATTTAAATACGAATCAAGGATTTATTTCTTCATAAAATTGCTGAAAAGTAATAAGTAAACTATAGAGCAACAATATTATTTGATACTTTATCATTACAGACTGCTAATATTTAGAAATATTGCACTTGTAAGATTGACTGTAATTATAATTGATATCACGTAAAATCCTCAAATTTTGATAAAACATCTACAATTCGAGACGAATAACAAGATGGCAAGTTTAATTTCCCGCTACATAATGTAGTAGTTACCTTAAGTTGGTCGCAATGAATTTACACCATTCCTAAAGTTATGTAATCGACTCCTGTTTCTGTTAATGCATAATAGTTTTGTTATAAAAAAAAACATTTAAATAAGCTTTTCTTTTATATAGCTACATTATCGTCTATCTAAAAGTACTTATTGAGACGCCCATGGCTTCTTAGCTAATTTCTCAACTGAATTAAATTACAAATTGGGGGTATATTCAACTTGAGTTCATTCTTTTTAACTCACTCTATATTTTCAAGGCACTTCAAATTAAGATTATAATAGCTTGATGTTAAACTAAAGGTGTTTCACTATAGATGAATATGGTGGAATAGCTTGATTTTAATGTCCTCTAACTTCGCCAAATGCATGAGCATTGGCAAATCATAAGAAAGCAATGTGAGAATATTTTACTAACTGGCTCCCCATTGTTGTACGGCTAATTCCTGTTTGTCTATCTTAACATTTGACGCAAGTCATCCATTTTGTAAATAAATACGAGCGAGAAATAAATAATAAACCAATTATACAAAAACGATACTAACCTACATTTGACAACTGACAACAGGTACCATAATGTAAACAGTGCACTGATTGAACAATGCAGTAGTACGACTATCCTCATCTGTCACACTCATTAAGTCAAACCATTTAAATCTTTCAGTGTTACGGCAAAGCATGCTATCTGCCTTTCTTTTGAAAATGCACATTTTGGCATTAAATTGGCCACACATAAAGTATAAAGGAGATGGTTGTCAAAACTTTGTAGTATAAATAACAATGACAATGATACATGTTAATCTGCATTCACAATTATAAATACAAAACTGTTTTTGCTTCTGTTGTAAAATCAAAAACAAATGGCAGATAATATGTTTTGCTATAGGACTACTGCTTTGTCTGCGAAACAAGCGCAAACCTTGCTTCCTTTCTCAGCAGCAGTACTTGAGAGAGATAGTTAAATTAATAGATTGTCTTTACTCATACGACAAAACAATGATTTTCGTCAAAAGTTAAAATAGAAAAACTGTACACGACTATGGCTGTATTGCCGCGTAATACCTTTCTTAATTCGGCTTTCTAAACAAAAACTATTAAAATTAAGAAGAGTGAAAAATAACTGTAGGCTTTCACGGCCGGTGTCTGGGTTTGTACTAAGGGTACGTTTTTCCGGGCTGGTAGACCATGGTCTTTGATTTGTCGAATGCTCAGATGATGACGATGTTGAACTTGCGGTTCAATTAGGGTAGGAACCTTATGTCCTTCACCCTATCATGCATCTACTTCACAACGCATGGGAAACTTTAGGGAAAAACAGGAAAAATACAGACAACTGATAGGGTGAATGACATAAGATTGCGATGTGAGTTCATAGTTCAGTCGTGTGTTGGTTTTTACTAGAAGGGGATAAGTAAAAATAAGTAAACTGATAAATAAAAAAAAATTTAGAGTAGGTATTTGTATGTTCCTAGACGCATTTAGCGTAGAGGGTGGAAGGACATAAGGTTCCAACCTTAGTCGAGATGCGAGTTCATCATCATCTGGGCACTACACGTCAGACGACCATTAGAGTATCAACATCGTCCAGAAGTTTGCAACCGCCTCGTTGGCGACAAATCAAAGTCCACGCCCTACCAGCTCGGAAAAACGTAGGGCACATTTTTAAACTCATCGATGGGTCATGCGCATTCATCGAAGTGTTCTTAAACACATCTTAATCCACCGAGTAGAATATCGATGAAATCCATCAAACTGTTTCTAGTCTCAGCGCATTTCTATTCGATGGTTCATCGGAACCATCGGAATTAAATGCCGATGGAACCGATGAACTCACGTTTAAGGTTATGTATGGTCGGTGTTTATAGTCGTTAATATGGCGGAAGAAATACATGAAGTACGCCTGTAATAACGAATATTTTCATGTTTGCGTGGATTCCGAAACACGGAACGAACTGTTGGAAGGTAAGAGGTTATGAATAGGTTAGGATGTCCTGTCTAAATGTTCTCATCCATCACAGTGCGTTCTTAAACGTGAAGGTAGTTGCAAATCCATCGAAAAAATCTGTAACGTCAAACGAATGCATTGATAATACATCGCATAAATCCATCCATCGAGTTTAAAAATCTGCCCATAGTGTTAGTGCAATCTTTAAAAACGGAGACCACCGCCATCTGTTAGGTATTACCTCATACTGTATCTTATATAGTTTCTAATGATTAACAGCTACAACGCTGTGAGGAAAATGAAATTGAAATATTTAAAATGATATTATAATTGCAATATTTCTACGCATAGCCTTTTCAAATTAGCATTCTTACAACTCGCTATTATAGTATAATTTATACGGAGTTATAATACGACAAATAATCTGTGCATGCAGAAAATATGCGAACTAATTTACCAACACCTTGCTCCGTACTCCCTCTGGTCGACACTTTGTCCATGTGTTTGTACAGTCTCGTTCTGTGTTCTGGTGGCACCAAATTCAAAATACACGCTTTATAGTTTGCAATTCATTTGAATTTTAGTTCTTCCGATTCAAGTGTTTTCCTTATAATGTACATCATAAATCGAGAGTGTTGCATCACGTGACACATTGTATTGGTTGGACCATAGTAATAATCTAGTAACGTTTTCAATTTTTAATTTCCTGCTCAGACTCCAAAAACAACTTGTCATTTGTTATGGGAAAAAGTAAAGAATATGTGTGTCACTTATATTTTCAAATTTTATTTTTTGAAGTGTAGATAACTGAAAAAGAAAGAACTTTTCTTAATAAAATAGTCGTGGGAAAGTTACAGGAGAGTCGCAATTAAATAAAATATACGTACTTTTTAGGTTAGAATTTCATCTTAATATAGGTATTTCTCCACGAAACTGTTGTTTATAACACCTTCCTTGATGTTTTTAGCACTTCTACTTAACATAAATTTAATAATATACGATTATATACTGAGTTAAACTCGTTATTTTCGATATTTTATAGCAACGCATGGCCTATATAATCACACTACTAACAGGCTCTATGGGAAAGTATTGAAAATAACGAGTTTAAATCAGTATATAATCGTATATTATTAAATATATGATAAGTAGAAGTGCTAAAAACATCAAGGAAGGTGTTATAAACAACATTTCGTGGAGAAATACCTATATTAAGATGGAATACTAACCTAAAAAGTACATATATTTTATTTAATTGTGACTCTCCTGTAAGTTTCCCACGACTACTTTATTAAGAAAAGTTCTTTCTTTTTCAGTTATCTACACTTCAAAAAAAAATTTGAAAATATAAGTGACACACATATTCTTTACCTTAGCCTTTGTCATGTTACAAAAATCGTGGTTTTGGTATGGATATTTTGCTTTTTTTATTAATTTTCTTTGTTAATATTCGATATAATAATCACACTGTAATGACTTACTAACTGCATGCACATAACCTATTTTCAGTAGTTATAAATTCGTAACGTGTCATATGCAGCTGACCATGGCTGCGTACATAACGTATATAGCGCTACTTTGAGGTCGCTGAGCAATCATATACCGATCAGCGTCACGTATGAACGGCAAAATTTTACTTGACGGTTCACACAACTGACATTTGACACATCTCCATTTGTTTTCCAATTTGACGCATAACCGCAAAATACAAATATCGGTGATCGCTCCGAAAGCAGCCAAATTTCTTTCACTACGTAAAATGGAGACTGCTCCCTGAGCACATACTTGTTTTAGTGTCGTTCATAACATCCATCACTGATAGCTATGGGAGCGCTCTGTTGTTATGAACGCAGCCCATGTCGATGTTGCAATCTGAGAGTGGCGATAAGGTATGATGTCATGGTCATTATTATTAATGGCTAAAGTCAGCTGCTTATTTGAAATGGCTATAGAACTATATGTTTTTTTAGAATTCGTAGAAACCACCACTTATTGACAGAAATACGTAAGTAAAATGCATGATTATATCATCTGTAACACAAAAACCGCGGAAATTGTGTGAAATGAATCAAAATATTTATATGAAAATTAGTGTATTTATGTATATTATCTGTATACTTATTTTACTTTATATTTTAGCGTTAACATTTTATATAAGTATATTAGAGCGTTCAGTACCAAAAAGAAAAATCATTTACTACCTGACACAGGGAATTTAATCAAATTGTAAATAAGGCTTACATATAATTGTGAAATTTTAATAAGAGTTGACGCCATTTGATACACCTGATTTGCTCAAAAAACAAACAGAGAAAGAGAAAAGAAAAAAAAACGAATAAATAAAACGATACAAAGGGACGAAACGCCCTACGAAGAAACGACGTTGTATTACGTGACAATCCCGAATAATAAAGACGAGGGGCGGCTGTTCTTTTTGACAAAGAGGAGAGGGTGTACATTTTAGGCCACCGAAAATTTTGCTTGTTTACTCCCCAACGTGCGAACATTTATCTCCCGCGCTCCGACAAATAAGAGACGCCCATCAGACCCTTTAAAACGGACCCCGCACAACACAGAAGACGACTTACTGATACAACAGTTATAAATTGCTAGGTTACAATGAAATCTAACATAAATTATGGCAACACCGTTTTCTCCTCTTTGGGCGAAATTTCGCAATCAAATCCGCCAGAGATTTTACCCCAAATTCCCGTGAAGAAATCTCGTTGGATGTATCTATAAATTTTTGTTTTACACTGATTTGAAACAGTGTTTAGTATTGCGCATAATCGTTAAAAATCTGTTTTTACCACCTAACTCAAAGATATTTACAAAAATAACACCCATTACATCTACACTGCATTTCCGTAACACATGTATTGCAAACTTTAAAAATTGATTCTTTTAAATGGTGTACTTATTGTTAAGTACCAAGAATTATCAGTGCATACGTACGTACAGTAACTTCAGATGGAAATCAACTGTAAGTGACCACTTTTGAATATGCAACCAATATTACAAATTGCTAATAGTTGACGTCAAACTAAACCAGCAGCTAGATTAACCCAAATTAAATACTTCAGACGTATCTAAAGTTAAGTTAATGAACTGATTTTTTGACACCATTTACTGTAAAGCATAATTGATGTATCTGTTTCACAGACCATAACCTCTAAAGGCAGTTTTTCATCGTGGTTTAATGCACGTATTAAAAGTTATGTGGGAACCACCAACCAATGCAAATTTATGACCAAGAAAAAATGCAATTTAGGTCTGCCGCACAATTAGATTAAGTCGATGGTGTATGTAACCAACAATATAATTTTTATTTTTATCTACTGTTATTGTATAGTTATTGCTTCCGTTTTTTTTTAATAGTTTTTTCCTGTTATTTTCAGCACAAACTGTGTTCCTATGTCTACTGTTTGTTTTCTTTTCTTTCATTGACAAAGTGTTTCTTGTGTATGCCAAGGTTTATATATATAAAATTGTTTAAATTTCTTTATTATTCTTGCCTCTATACAATCGGTGAATTTTGTGATATTAAGCTTGAAATAATAACCTTGGCTTTCCCGTTGAGATTTTCTTCTGTTTCTAAATTAGCAAAACTAAGATTTTCTTCAACAAAATTTCGGTCGTACAACAAAAACAATACAGAAAATTTGAAAACTACCACTTAATTTAAACAAAATAATAATAAAAGAAAAGCAAATATACATTTTGATTTGAATAGAAAAAATAAAACCAGATCTGAGATATGCCAAATCTGTGTTAGATAGAGCAATTAATTAAATATTGCACCGCCAAATTGATTACATCTTTCTACCGACATAGCAGAGTCCTCAGTCCACCCGCAAGTAAGACGAAATATGGAGAAGAATAATTAAATGAGAATGTAATTATTAATTCGGATTGCATATTCATGAAATCGTTGATTAAGGTGTCTAACTTCCCAAGTTCCCCAAGTTTGTTTAACGACTTGGACAGTTTTCCACGCCGAATTTACAAATTAAGTTTATTCTGTGAGCTTGTAAACATGTAAGAATAGACTAGTCTCTCGCTTATTGAATGAACACTCGCTTATTTCCTCATTGAGAATCGCGAATGCCGGATATACTCAGAGTGTTTGTCTGAGATCTGTATCAAGAATTTGACTCAGCGTCCTAATTAAGGAATGGAATACGTATATTTTCATAGTAATTTGATTGTGTAATTTGCGAAGCTGTTAAAGTTATTATAAACGATGAAATGCTAGCAAATTGCGCATTTTAAAACCAAAAAGCAAAGGATAAATATTCGCACGTAGGTCTTCAAATTTAATTACTATTTCTTTAGATACAATTGCACTATAAATACAGTTACCTCCAATATATAGACGCGGCAGCGGACAAATCGTTTCTCCTAAATACGATTTATACATCCTCAAGTTGGACGCGCCAAATCAAAATCCAATTTCCACGAAAATTGTACTGGATTCTTACCGGGGCCTCCCAAGATTTCGCAGATGTGGATTATTTTCTCGATAGAGAAAAAAATATATATATAAGTAAGATGTGCGAAATTGAATGAGACCTGATTTTCTTTAGTAATTCTGTCAACTTATCAGATTCAATTGACTAAACTTCTAGCTACTAGGGCGATAGAGCGCCAGTAAGAAAAGAGAAAACTGAGTTTACGGCAACCGGTAAAAGTTAGATTACCCGATATTATGTATTTCGGAAAAGTCGCTTTACGCATCAAGCGTTTTTTTTTTCTTTCGTTCGAGAGATCGAAAATTCGTAAAAATTGTTCTCGTATACCTGGGTGAATTACTCCCACGGGAGATTATAGGTGATTTATGAGGTATAAAGCCGTACGGCTTGGTTATCGATAATTTTATTTATCGGAAAAGATTTAGGTGTAAATTTTATGGATTATCTTAGAAAATTATATTACAGAAACTGATTGTAATAGAGGAAAGGGTGGTAATATGGAACCCATGTTCGTTTATATTCGATATCTCAAACAATTTTTTTCAAAAAAATTTCATATATATGGTTAATGTAGCCCTAATATGTTTAGAATTAATGTCTAAGTTTAAAATTTAAATAATGTTAATGGTTTTTTTTATAATTAACTAATAATATAAAAAATGTACAAATAAACTACCTGTAAAAAGTTGCTGCTAATATGTAACTCTCTAATAAAACCAGACATATTTTAAATCTTAGCCATATTTATTCATAATATTTTAGGCAAATGCAAAATAAACTCGAAAAATCAAAATCAAAGGGCCTTATCGACAAAAATCACAGACCCAGTCGGCCATTTCACAACCAGAACATAGGACGTGGGCCCATAACTGGCACATGAGACATTGGATCCGTTGTTCCACTTTCCTATCTTCCAAAAATCGTTGTGAGCAAAACATGCACTCCGCATCGTCATCTGTTCTGGAAGATATATTTTCAACTGGGTTCTCCATATCACTTGAGGTACTTGAGGAAATTGTGCTAACGTAATCCGAGTCAGAGAATTCAGCAATTTTTCTTTGAGTTCTCTTGGAACTAATTTTGATGCTACGCGCCGTTTTCCCAGAATATTTCAAAGTTAGTCGCTTACCACTAACTTTCCCAGTTTCCGTGCTGAATCCGCGAGATTGAAGGCTCGAAATCTTTTTCGTGCCACCAGATTTTGACAACGAATTTTCCAAATCTGTATTAATGGCGAGCTCGTAATTCGTGCAGCTGAAGTAACCTTCCGCCCTCTATTCGACATTCTCCTTTTTGGATTAGGAACCGACCAAATAACCGAAGGAGAAACAAAGGGGTTACTTAAGGTTGCTGGGGCTTGCGCTGAGCTGCAACCTGCTTCTGTCAACTCAGTTTCGTTGATATCGAAAGTGGATACGCGTGGTAAGCCCAAAATATCTGCTTTCCGTTAGCAGCAAGTATTCAACTAACTGTTGTTCAATCTCAACAGAAAAGACTGGTTTTCTACCTAACCTTTTCTCGACAACGGCTTGGAGTGAATATTCTATGTCGTGAACTAGCCTTTGTAGTGTGGTTTTTTGGCACCTCGTACAATAAAACAGCCTTTTTCAAGACCATTTTTTTAGAACGCACCATTTCTAAAGCTTCAGCGATTGCTTGTATGTTCCATGTTTTTCTTTTACCCTTTGCTTTCGGGGAGGCATTGTGCAATCTGCAACAATCCAATCCAATTTAGACACCCACCTTAATTATTATTTTTAATATAAAAACTCTGCATAAAATATGGAACCCTTGTTTACAATATGGAACCGGGTCTCATATTACCAGCAACCAAAGGGTTCCATATTATCAAAAGACACATGTATACTAATCAGTTTAATGTTTTCCTTAAACATCTAAATAAGCAAAAGCTTACCTTTTAAAACGTGATATTAGAGTACACTTTTAAAGACCAAAATCAACAGTTAGTTCTACACAAACCACTCTATGACTGAATAAGGCGGAGCGAAATAACATTTGATTTTGACGCCTATACGTAACCCGTAATTAAAAGACCACAGATAATTAGTATGCGGTAGAAATCTTCCTGCGGCCATTTCGGAAGGTAATGATTACGTTCTGACGAATAAACACTAGATAGCGCTACAAACTTCTCATTTATAGGGGAGTTATATAATACCAGCAGGGTTCCATATTGTCACCTTTTCCTCTACTATTAATTTTTGTAATAAATAACATTACCTATTTGTATCAAATACATTTGAATTTCGATAAATTAGCTGTACACATATGTGACCAGTGACAGCTTCACAATCTAGGGCATTTGGTTTCCATGCATTGCCAGCTTGATTTGAACTGTCAAATACTGCAAACAGTATTTCCCTTAAAATTTAAACAACATCCTAAATTTCACAAAAACATAGAACTCTATGGCTACCTAATCTAATTTTAATTGACATTTTGCCACATAGGCATAACGTGGGGGATCGTTATTTTGACTCTGATGATACGAGTATTTTATATTTAATTAAAATATGTATTACTGGACGCATTCAATAGACTATTGAGCTAACCAGTAAGGACCTGATTGAATCCAGTCGGGTTTTCTTTGCCGGCTAGTCCACCGAAGTCTACCGAATACTGCCAATGAGACTACGTTTTGAATGAATAGAACGCACATCTTATTTAGTTTCTTTTCTGACTCATTTCTACATATATTATGTAGGTACTTGTTTTTTTTAATAACGCCTAAACCATTCCGTTTAGACATAAAGAACAAGATATATGTAACAGACAGTATTATACTATTGCCAACAATATAAAATACGTCCTTTAACCCTGTACATATTAATAAACATACTAACAATAGTACATACATACATGTAGCATAACCTACAACGTTAAGATGAGGAACTGAGAATCAAAAGGTATATGAATGCAAAAACATGGAAATGTATTTATATAATCGAACAAAAGAGTCGTAGGAAATGTTTTCCGTTGTTAATATAAATAAATGTAAAGCATGTACATCAAATTAATACCTAATAAATATATATGTAAACTGTATATGTATGTACTGAAAGAAGCGAGAACGATGAACCTTAAATCAAATTTGTTGATCAAATTAGTTGAAATATTTAAATGAAGAATTAGTTTGTGTTAAGTATGTAGTATCATTTGTCGTTGAAAAATATGTATATTCCTAAGAGTTAATTTTGACTACTATATTAATGTAAGTAAATGTAATAGAGAATCAGTGATTGTTAATAAATGCATTATACGTTTTCTATAAAAGAAAATTGTTTAATTTATATTTTTATCAAGCTAAACTATTGAAATTTGAGTCAAGTATTTCAGGTAAGTAATCTCACATATACTATCCTATTGTAGTGGTTGGTAAACATGGGCTGCCCAAAAGAACATCTCGCATACGATATATGGCGGCAGATTAAAATGAAATATATACAACCAAAAAAGAAAAGATTAACAGAAAAAGCAAAATTTAATTTTTTGTCATGCGACCCTTCTCAACAACTGCACATTTAGTCTCCAAAAACTCGGAAGTGGGGTCTTTTAATTCTTTATCTGAAGAAAATCGACGTCCTTGCAAGTGTTTCTTCATCTTAGGAAAGGGTAAATAGTCCGATGGAGCTAGGTGAAGAATGTAGGATTGTAGAAGTTGTTGATTTCAGTGTTAGTCGAGTGTAGGTTTTCACGACCACAGTACATGTTCTCCGGGTGCTGTCGCGTTTGTCGTATTTACACTTGACATTTCCCTGCGCATGCTGTCAGCTTCTGCAGAAGTTGTCTAAGACTGATATTATTAGCCCCTGTTTCTTATTATGTGTATAGCACAATCTTGTTCCGATCAGTTTGAGCCTTATGAACTCGGTAATTGTTTGAAAATTTATTGAAAATTTTTTGGACAAAATTATAGAGCCTCATTTTACGTATGGCAACGTTTAAATTTTTAATTGTTTCTGTATAGGCGTCCGCGGTAATTGTAGACTCCTTCTTCATATACTTAATTTAAAGGATGTTCTCATTTTCCCATAATAAAAATCGCTGCAGATACTGGCGCCAGATCTCCACATGCCAGCGTCTTTTCTTTTTGGCTGTCGGAGATTCTTTATACATTTATAGCATTGAATCTTGTTCAGTTGGAGTATCCCAGTGAAACACCATTTTCACCAATGTCTTAGCCACGAGCTAAACCAAATTTCTTGCTTGCCTAAGTTTTAACTTTTGTCATGACTCCGGATTTTCGGAATCCTTTATTCATCCCAGGATGTTCATGCAAAATCGTCAGGCGTCGGTGATATGCTTCGCATATCACCATGGTAATCACCACAATGACCAGAAAAAGTGCAAGTATTTTTCAAAGAACTCTGAGTTTAGAAATAAATTTATTAATGCTGTATTGTATACAGCATTCCCATTCCTATTTCATTTGAAATGGCCGAAATTTTAATTCGCCGTTCCATTAACACCATTTCTTCAACATTCTCGGTGTTTTCTGCAGTTCTTGCCTCCACAGATCGGTCACCTTTCAGGTCATCTCGAATGGATTATATACCCCATTTGAACTGCTTTGACCAGAATTTAATTTGAATATGATGGAGAATTTTCACCATATACAGCAGTCATACGTTCGGGTATAATTTTTGGCAGATAGTCTCTAGCTTTAAATCACTCTGTCGGGCATTTGCAGTAGCACAAAAACCACACAAATGATTTGTTCTACACACAACTTGACAGGTACTCGTTAAAAAATTGCAGCAAACAACAGTAAATAATTGTCATGGCACCGTTTTCTATTATTATGTAGTAAGATTTATTTTTACGTTGGATATTCTAAATATTCTGCTTTGGGGTCAGCCCGAACGTAGAAGCTCACAGTTGCATCGATAGTTAAGAGTGATGATTATGGTAAGTACAAACATGGTGCCCGTAATTTTCTAGCGCTGGCAAGCCCAAAATAAATTCAGTATTAAAAAGCCAGGACGGGTTTATTTGTACAGTAAAAATTCCCAATCAAACGAGTATCAAAACTTCTATCTTCCTTTTGTATGTTGTACCTTTTTTTCTAAGATAAAGATATAAAACAATAAATATAAACACAACAAGGTGCATTATTTACATTAATATCTTTTGTTCCCAATGGATTATTTATACGATTATTTATTTATCTTAAATCATTGTCATTTTAAATATTTTCAAACACGATCTCACAAGAAACGACAGATGTAGCAAGGAAAAAATATAACAAATATAGAGAGTGACTCGAAAGTAGTATTCGTATAGTCGAAATCTCTTATTGAACAATCGACTGACTGATTGAACGCCTAAACGACTAATCGACCAAACGACTAATCGACTAAACAACCAATCGACTAAACGATTGATCGGATAAACGACTGACTAACTAAAAATTTTGTAACGATTTGCCAGTCGAGGCATTGTTTTTTCCGTTGGGTAGTATTTTTCCAAGAGTTCGGGTATCTTTCAGCGAAGTTTGCTAATACTTAAATTTCGATTGTAACTCCGGATAGTCCGGGGACGATTTTTCAAACCCGCATTTTCGACCGAAGAGGTGTCGGGGGAGGGGAGGAGTCTCGAAAAACGCGCGGGAGATGTTTGGGCGTCGATATGCACTATGCCGAAGGTTTTAAAACGGAATTTAAGCCCTCGACCACTGATGGAAATTACACGTATCTTTGACAGCGCAAAACAACATGGCGGCCATGGTGAACGTTTATCGGTAGACATTTCGTTGGTGTGACAATAACCTGAACCGTCTGGAGATATTTCAACGTGCGTATTTGGGTATTTGTTATGATTAATATAAAGTTAAAACTAATAGGTCATTTTTTTTGGAGAAAACGTGTGGAAATACACAAGATTTCAACATATACTTATTTGAAAGGTGAAGAAGTCCGATTTATGCGATGTTTCCGTCATTGGGCCAAAATTTGAAACCTTCCTAGGTATTTAAAGCCCTTACCTTAGAGAAACCCGTGGTGTAGATATATAAAAATTCAAACCATTTCATTGGAATCTACTGTTACACGAAATAAATAAAGATTTTAATAAGATAAAGTTCTGACCTTTTCGCAACACTGGCTGTATCCGCAGATGATATTGATCCAGAAGAAAACACACCAGTTAAACACTAAACTTTAGGAGTTTAAAAGGCACAATTGCACTCGAAAAATATCAATAATTACATTCTGCATCAATCCATATTAGATTTCCCTATATTTGTTCATTAATGTTCAAAAATCTGCACACTCAATATACGTGTGTCTACTTATCATTCAGTCAATTAAGTAGTGAAAGAAAGACACATGTTAGGGAACAATCAGCAACCTCTGGCCAGCTACGACCACTCTGGGGTTTAACGTGCTAGATATGTCGCTCGAGCCTTTCCCGATACAATGCGATACGTTGTAGTGGGGCGAGGTAGCTCGGGACTCCCGAGATAGCTTGCTCGGCCGTACACCATAGGCGAAATGAATGCATACATATTATACATACGCCTGCTGTATTGCTTTTTACTTGAGAGAATAATCTGACCGGAATACTTTCTCTTCTCAAATATAATTTACATGAACACTTGTATTTTATTATCTTGTTGAACAGACATTTAAAAATAATAGATAGGATACAACGATTCTCCTTGTTTGCTTTAATATACTTTTTTCATATGAAGTAGTTCAATTACATTAATATTAGAAATGCTAATACAATTATCTTTAAACGAATTAGGTCCTACTATTTAATTAGTAATTTGGATAAAAAGTAAAGTTTCAATCTTTAATTTTTTTAAATTTATTACTGTGTTTATATATTAAGTCCATTTCAATGTTTACGTAACATGACGAATTGATAACAATACTACCCTTTTACACACTGTGAATAATGTTTCTGACAAAAACTTTGAGACACGTATTCAAGATAAAAAATGGCACTGTTTACTTGGTTTTTATTGCTGGTTATACAAAGTAGATTGTAAAAGTGCTGTATCTTCAGACGGGCTTAGAATTTTTTTTTGGTCGAAAATGGAGATTATCTTATAAATTATTAGTAAAATACAGGTCATTTTGATAAGGTAGGTTACTGTGACTTCTTTTATTAAAACCTTGAGTTGTAATTAATGTGAATAACATAAATTCTTTTAAAACGCTATTGTGATTAGTCAGAGCATAATTATGTGTGGTATTTTAAACTTTTGTCAACTCGTAATGTGTATCTGCACAAATAAAAACATTATCTTGCTAAATTATTGTTAGTACATTTTTTAATTACTAATGTAGCATATTTTCAACATTTGCCATTCAAATCATAAATTCCTATAGTTTCTCATTATTTTTTCAATAAAACTTATTTATTTACTTAACTAATTTTATTTTATAATTAAAAAGACCAAGAGGGGTATTTAAAGATCTATATTAATTGTAATATAGCAAAATAACAAAACATAGGCACTTCAAAAGCCGTGCCTTCGACAAAGCATCACGCACATCTGTGTCACATTATCGATACAGGCTTCGATGTATTATCTTCCCGTGGCGTCGATCGAGACAGCATGACGTTACTCCAATGCATCGAGGCCTCGTAAGCTAGCTTGCGTTAAGCCCTAGACCATACGACAAGCGTAATTAATGATTTGATTGAATAAAGTTTTCGAACAATCCGGTCTCGATTCAGTCAATCATATTGATTAGGTCATTTAGTCAGGGCCGTCTTAAGCCAAATGGGGGCCCTGGGCACTGGGATGCATGGGCTCCTTTCGAGAGAAATTTAGAATCGATATTAACAGGAACGAACAATATTAGTGCCGGTATAATTTATTTTTGAAATTTTACATCTGTTCGTAAAATTTCAAACATACTTAATAAATCTATATCGATACAAGAGGTACTTTCCTATACTTTTGAGTGGAAAAATCATGAATGGCATCTTGAAAGTCTATCTCTTCAAACACCTCGCTTTCAACGTATATTAGCGATAAACTGATGTTCAATTTCTTCTGAAGGGTTGTACTTCTCAATTCACTTCTGATCCTTTTCATTCACTTCTGATCCTTTTCAGTTTTGAGAAGGACCATTCTCCACTACAGTTAGCGACCATCATGCATAGAAAGATTCTAATTGCTTTTTTAATATCCGGAAAAGCGTCTTCAATGTTATTTTCTTTTAAGGGATGATATAATTTTGAAATACTCATAGCCTCTCCACTCTCACTACTACGGACATCTCTCAAACATTCTCTTAGGTGCATTCCAACTCTTTGGCGCTAATGTCACTGTAATAGATTTTAAGCAAATTCGTCACAGCTACAAACCATCGATCCTCAATTAAGGGTCTACTTGACTATCAAAGAATTTATCATATCCTAACAGTAAACAATTTAGTTGGGCGAACCGAATAATTTCGAATACTTTGGGTATGTAAAGTAAACAAAACAATTTTTCACAGATTAACTAAGACTAAACCAGCAACCATCTTGTAAACATTGTAATAGTAATTGTACGAATTCCTCCTGGTTTGAAGGAATTGTGGATTTCCAATTAAGGATTAAAATCACTTGTTTTTTGAAGTAAATCAAACACTTGACACCTTGCTTAGTAACAAATATAGTTAGTATAATTATGTGAAAAAGGGTGTACAAAGCACTTGAACTTAGTTAAGACACTTAGAGAGTCACCCCGCGTGCAACTTTTTAGAGTTAATTGCCTCAATGGCCGAATTAAAACTCCGGAGTTAACTGGCTCAAGACCAAACTGAAACTGAGTTTTGCTTTCGTATTTTTCTAGAAAGAAAACTTGGTGGAAGAGAATAATTACAAGTTTCCTCAATAT
>JARFOC010050339.1:0-20542 GCA_031763485.1 Osmoderma eremita | reverse complement strand
TCGTTATATTATGTTTTAAATAAATAGAAGTACTAAACCTTTGATATTGTTATTTATTGTATAATAAACATGCTTTTTGTGTAGATCTTATCCTAGTTCAGCCACAAAAATAGTTCACCGCAAAAAGTAACGAAATTATCTTTCAAAACAATGTAATAAGACTACAATATTATTTTATTCGAAATACTTGAAACATCAAACAAATTTCTTCCAACTCAAATACGTCAATAGATGCTCTTTTGCTCATTTATGAATGCACCTAAGGCATTTTTAAAATACACACAGACACCGCACATGTAGGCTCTACGTTGAGCGTTAGGTCGTACAATTAGAAAGTGTCGCTAGTGTACATATATATGTCTATTTTAATATACAGAAAGCACTAATACACAAAGTCGTATAGCAATTGTTGTGCTTTCCAGAACATGAAGTAGATATAAAGGCTTTTAAATTATTGACAGTAGATGTCATTAAAGAACTAATACCTACAATAGGACAATGTTTAAAATTTACGAGCAAATACAAAAAATACATGGCAAATACTGAAGACCGTTCCCAAGCAAGGCTCTGGCAGCATTTTTGTTAAAGCAAATGTGAGTATGCTCAATAAAATATAGAAGTATGGCGACAATCTTATTAAATATTTCTTTCAGACTGCAGCCGATATCGAAGACATCCTGGAAACCAGAAATATACTGATATTATATGGTGCACGATATTAGCGAGTTAGATTTTTTTATACCAACTGTTACAGTTATACCGATTTTTTTCTAGTAAATTAATGCGCAGTTAATATCATTTCAGTTGTATATTAGGTATTATGTTATTTATGTTCTTTAATAAATAATGCTTTTTATCCATAGTTGTTTTAAAGAGTTGTTCATGGCGTAGATATGGGCAATCGTTATAAATTTACCCATAGTTATTATATTTGTTTGATCGATGACTAGGATATAAACATTTTTAATTCAAATAAAGGATTAAAAAAATAGATTTTTTGGCAGAAACAAATATTCGTTACAAAAGAATCAATTCTTCCACTGAAAGTATATTTCTTTAAAAAAATGTTTTTATCTGTGTATGATTTTCTTCAAGCTTACCATCAAATATTCACAAAATATTATTTTCCAGATTAATTCACCTGTAACGGTGTGTCGCAAGCGAGTATGCCCTGTCAATACGTCTGTGTTCCGAAATATATATGCGCCTTACCAAAGAAACAAATGACCCGTCCGCTGTTCTTTGAAGTACATACGTCATCTGTTTGTAGGTAGCAGTAACAATAAGGTACATATTCCAAATGAGAGAAACCTTTTGCACATTACCCCACACTCCAGTTCATCATCCATTCTATTCAACTAAAAATGTACTTAGAATTTTCTGTAAAAGATACGTATGCATTGCAAAATATCATGTGCGTATAGAATACAATGCCCTATACACGGTGTATTCCCTGGCTCCGTATCAACCGCAGTTTAAAGAAAAAACAAATAATTGCATAAACTAGAAATAGCGCCATCTGCTATTCCTATGGACAACTACACAATTTCAATCCTTGTAAAATTCTCTTTCTAATGAGCCCAAAATTAGAATCCGTTAAGACAAACCGAAGTTATGACTGGTTTTCTACCCAGACATACCACCTCCCGCCCTACCCCTTGTAGGGGTGTTAGATTAAAAAGTGTTACATGAAAATTGTGTGGCCGACCTTAACCGGACACCCGGTATATGATAAATTCGTTAAAATACAAACAAGTAAATTGTAAAATATTTTAAGATGGCTTCTACACCGAAAAAAGATATTCAGAGGTCGATTTCACCCCCCATACTTGAAACGAAAATTTTTTTCTTCATAGACTTCCTATATATACTTCTGCAAGCCCGCAAAGTTAATTTAATTCCGAATCGGTCACCTTTCCTACCTCGCTAGTATTCTAGGGCACATCGTGTTAATTCAAGTTAAAATCTCGCATACCAACCGCAGAATTTCCCCTAGTTCAGCATTAGAGCTGCTTATCTATGTATGTATGTAAGCGTGGATATCTGAATTTCGCCGTTAGAGAACAATTCTTTGCGGAACAGCTTGATTTTATCTACAAACAGACATTCGAAAGGGCTTCCAATTCTTACATTTACATAGTCACGGCAGATACGATAGCAATGGACCTAACTCGACAAAGCTGATGTGATGCAAGGGATCTGGTACGTACACAGATATGGGTGACAATAAAGACAATATCGGTTAAATACTGAAATCGTATCTATGTAAAATGTAACAGGTGAGGAGTTTATGACAGTTAAAGAAAGATTACACTGGATAAGAAGATTTTTGTCTCAAGCATAAAAATGCCCGATTCCCATATACTTTTGCATGCTGAAATCAATTATGTTTTCAGAATTTCTCCATCGCTCTTAGCTTTTATGTTCCAGGATATTCGCTTGTTCAACTAAAATACGCATGCATAGATATGTAGCATAAGAGAACATCTCTTGACGTTATTTCAGCTGTCGGCTAGAGCTCGAAACTCATCAAGCAGCATGCAATAGTTAATGTTAATGAACATGTCTTGACGTGTTAAAACCTACATTTCCCATTCGTAGATAGTATCTGTTGTTATTTCAGTTATCGGCTAGATCTCGGTGAATGAACATATACGCTGACGTTGTTAACGTTTTAGAGAGTGTTGCGTTGTATTGCGTTCAAGCTATTGTAGTGAAACCGCGAACACTTGATTACCTGTAAAAATGACAAGGAAATGTGCAAACCACCCAAACTCTTTTTGCTACATTTGCGGCGAATTGAAATTTAAATATCAAAAACCGTCTTTCACACCTCTCCTTAAAAAGTGCTATGAGCAGTATTTCAACTGTAAAGTAGGCGATGAAGACAAAACTGTGATCCCCATATTTGCTGTGTTATGTGTGTCAGACTTTTTACAGCGTGTGCAAAAGGTAAACGACATATGCCATTTGCTCTTCCTATGATTTGGAGGGAACCATCAGGTCATATTACCGATTGCTATTTTTGTCTAACAAATATAAGTGGAATGACTTCTAAATCCAAACATACTGTAAAATATACTAATATTCCATCTGCACTGGGACCAGTACCTCACAGTCCGGAATTACCTGTGCCTAAACCTCCACAAAACATGATACCAAGCGACGATGAAAGTACTGATGTACCAAGGTAAATGGAGCCCTGCAATGTTGGCAGAGTATTTCTGGACACTGAAGAGAGACGTTTCTGATGCAAAGTACAGCCCAAAGTCATATATCAGCACGTTTTCCAAGTAAATATATCACTTTGTACGTCATTTTTTCCTGATTTATACACATATTATAATATATACTTTCACAAACTCTCATTGCTTTCTCGCTCTGAAACCCTGCCTGATAGAAAAATTCTGAAAACAGATATGAAATAAGTGTAAAAGGTAGTACCGAGTTGACCCACTTTACCTCGTGGGACAAAATAAATCTGACATTTTGTTGACCAGTGTTATTTATTCATTGCTATCTTATCGGGATACTAACGGATTGATTTGGCTGTCGAATACTCATATTCCGTTTAGGAATCTATAACTTTCAGATAAAAGAAAAATTTAAAATGGTTGTTTTGAAATAATATAGTTCAAAATTTTATATCCGCAATGATATAAAAAGCACGTCTTTTCCAAGACGAACTATTAAGCCTAAAAAGCCTTACTAACAAATAAAAGTGCCTAACTTCGTTATGACAGATTTAAATCGAGGAAGGCGAAGGTATTAACCCGTCATCAACATTTTTTAGAAAATTTGACTATATTCATGTCACTATTTATAGCTTTCAATAACTAATTTCGATATAATACGCTGGTTTACAGATATTGAACCATTTCTACTAAAATAATATATGGTTTTGTAGCCATCAACATTGGTAAAATCATGTAACACTGATCAATTTGTATTAGCATATAAACTATGAAAATTGGTTTTTCTATAATTATAGTTTTTTATTGTATTATTATTATGAAGCAGCGACAGCAATTTTTTGAAAGAAACTGAAAGTCTAACTGCCGGATGGTCAGTATTCTCTTTAACAATCGGGATGTCGTCTCTTTCGATAGTACAATTGACAGAATGCGTTAAAATAAAGTCAAGCAATCGACCATTAGAATTTAAAACAGTATTAGACTGACTAAGGCTGCTGAAGTTAAGAAAATTAAGTATGCAATGGGTTTTACGATCCCTTGAGTCAGGATTACAAACATTAGGAATGTTAAAGTCGCCCAATATAACGACATAATCACTATCATAAGCAGTAACTTTCTTCAGTAAACTAAAGAACAAGTCAAAATCATCAGCTGATACATCTGGAGGAATATATATATAACAAAAATATAAATTTTCTTAAACTTAAAAGGTAAATTACATCCAACGATGTCTATTATAGGTAAATTTAGTTTTATAGTCTACTGTTTTAACAACATATAATGACTTAATAGCTAAAATGACACCACCACCACGGCTCCACCAGTAGCCTTGAAATTACGGTCATCCCTGAGTACGATGTAAGTAGGGGGAAGAATTTCTGCTGAACAAAAGTCAGAAGAAAGCCAACTCTCAGTAATGCATATAGCCTCAAACTCGGCATCACTGGTATTAGCAATAAAATCAAAAATCTTATTCCTTAAACTATGTACGTTTTGGTATTACTACTAGTTTGAAGAAGACACTACAGTGTGAATTCGTCTCTGATACTTGATTCTCAGATTAGTAGTACCGTTGGCGATCCGAGAGTCCATTTCAGCTTTTACTTTTTTGTAGTAGTTGAGTTGGCGAGTCGTCTTATCGGTAGATATACGGAAACCCTGATACGCTGGAAAATCATGCAGACTTTTGGCCTTCCTCAATACGTTGTATACATCCTCAAAACTACCCAGCTTAATCTTAAGAGGACGGTGTAAAAAAATTATTAAATTAATTAATAAATATTTGACGCAAAGAATTGTTTTTTTTTCACAGTGACGTATAACTGGTTGCCTACTATGTCGCTTAACGTTTCCTGTAGGAAATACCTACGTATAGTGTTACGAGAAAAAGCCCCGTATATATTTTTAGTATCCATCTAAATCCCTTTATTTTCAAACAAGTCATTATGCTCGCGCAAATGAACCAAAATGTATTTTTTTATCTACATAGAATAGTAAATGGAATAACGATCTTCGTCCATAGCTACACTTGTATATCTAATGAAGAAATGTAGAAAGAAAACAAAGAGATATCCAAACCGATTGTGCGAGACAGATAGGCAGAACAAGGAGGAACAGATAATATATTTTGTAAGCTCCTTGCTGATTGGAATATACTGCTTGTTCCCATGTAGCTAATGAAAAAAAAAAACATTCAATTTTGTCCCATTGCTTTGTTCGCGTTGTAAAGTCTTTTCAGTCAACACCAAACACAACACGCAGTGATATCAGCCAAAGGAACTACAATAATATGAACATGTAAAATGTAATGTATGATCATGAAAAAATTGATGTGTAAAAACTTGAAAATCAAACATTTTAATAAAATGTTTTTGAAAGGCCTTGACAGGAACCATAATTTTTTGTACTGATAAAAATATAATGGAAAAATAGTCTTGGTTCTTCGGACGAGTACAAAGCTGTTGTTTGTGAATCAAGTCCAAAAACTGTGAAAATTATAACTAGTTCTCGTATCCTTATTATGGGAAACTATTGCTTTTGTCAAAGACGGCCGAAAAATAGTTTCTGACACGTTTCTATGATAATTTATATTAATCACGTAACAGGTAATAACGAAGGAAATCTTTCTTTTATCATATTGATTCTCACAGCTGGTCAATAGTGGAAGTTCAGACTATTCTAGTGGTTCTGGTTTTGTTGGAATATCCTACAAACCTTCACAGCTCGGTTGTCATTTATTTATGTTGACGGATTTCTTCTACGTTACTGAATTCTAGGTAGGGTAGGTCCTTCGTAATTGATACGGAACCTAGATGAAGTTGAACGATAATTCGGAACAGTGAGGTGTTGGCGAAATGGAGAAAAGAAATCTTAACAATTATGTGGTTCGATTATGATATTGATGCCCATTGATTCCTATTAATAATAATAGTCCCCGTTAATAGGTTAGCAAATGTTAAATTTGAATAATAAATTTGTCAGTTCCTCAACAGAGGTTCGAACGAAGAAGAGAAATTTTGCTGCTTTAATATCTAAATAATTATTAAAATTGATCAACCTTTTATAAATGGCCATTGTGGCCCATGATTTTTAATACTGGAATCATTATGGCATTTTTTCGGTTAATTGTTTTGGCAATTTTGATAGGTTTGTTCGGACCTCCAGTTCGAGAATCGTTCTCAAATTTTAAATTATCGGTGTACTGCGCGTGACGGTTCCAATTCAAGTTCTAAAATAGTTTGAGGTCCGAACGGAATTGTCTCCACTTAAAATTTCAAATTACCGCGCCATATTGCTTACAACCAAAATAATATAACCTGTTAATCAGCGTTTTTTCTTACTAGCTTGTTGTTTGTTATTTGAGTTTACATATTGTATTAGTAGAGTTTCCAGTTAATATATTTAATTACATATTTTTTTATTTATTTGTTTATACTTATTTATAATCAAAATTTAAGCGAATAGAAATGAAAATGCAGAAGATATAAAAGAAAAGGAAAGAAATGAAATGGTGTAGTAGTAGTAATATTTATGGCGAAACAAGAAAGAAAAATATGTGGAATAGGCATTACTATTGGACTACTATTGGACCCCCTTAGGCTCTAAAATATTTAACATAAACAGCATAAAATAATGCATAAGCATATTATTAAATACAAGTTAAATATACGTGTTTAAAATATCAAGAAAGGTGTTATAAACATTTATGCAAAAATACCTATAAAAATACCTACCCATAACCTAGAAAGTATGTGTATTTTATTGAATTGTGACTCTCCTGTAGCTTTCGTACAATTATTTTACTATGAAAAGTTGCTTCCTTTTAACTCATCTACACAAAAAAAATCAAAAATAAGCAAGCCACGTGTATGATAATTATAGCATAGACTTTTTCCAAAATTAAGATACAAAAACAGAATCTAGTTTCTTATTTTAATATTTTGTTCTTCAGCTTGTTGAACTAAAGTGAGCTTTTCAAAATGTGCAATTGCCATATTTATATACCTTTGCCCATAATATGGTCTTTGTCAATGTAACACCTATTAGATCATTAGTAAAACTAATAACAGCTAATCAACATGCTGTGGCAATAATTCTATGATAATCCATACTAAGTCTTTAATATATTAATTATAGAATGTGTGATTACCACCTTAAAATCCTTATTTCATTAGAAGATGGGTACTTTTAATCTATATAACTTGACAATTATTGTTGAGAGTATATTTAAATGATATTATTAATTATTATGGCCATATCTTGAACTACCCATAATTTCAAATAGCAAGAAGGGATTGAACGGTTCTAGAACGGTTCTGAATTCGTAGTTCTGACGGTCCGAATGGTGAATTTGAAATGCTAGAATTTCAACTTCGAGAACTTTGAACAGGTTCGAACAGTGAAAATATCAATGCGCAAGCTCATCAATTAGAGAACCGTTCTGAACTGTAGGTCCGAACAAACCTGATGTTTCTTATGTTAGGTCGTGGTTAAGCCGTTCGTGGAATACATACATTCTAGCCCTACTGACAGTCCATGTACTGTCCGACCGTGAAGTGTACTGCATTACCGACCCTATTGCGTTGGTATCTGTGGCCTGTGTCACGATCGGTGTCTCCTAAATGGAGTTATATCATGCCGCATGCAAGCGATTGGGACGATTCGCAATTAAATAAATAATTTTAAAAACATTAAGTGTATCTTAAAGACGTTTAACCCATAACATTATTTTAATTAATAAAGCTAAATTGTACTAACATAAATCATCTGGAAGAAACTTATTTAAAAACTTGTTTTCTATTTTGTTATTATATACCGCACTTTAATATTTTGCTCCAGCGTAAACAGCAGCACCATCCACTTTCCTAATCTCTATGCTCCCAGGGCATCTCAGTAGATCTTTTCCCTCTGTAGCGACGGAAGTGGGAAAAATAATTCTTATAGCACACGTTCTCAAACAGATTAAAATTAATCTGACATTGATGTATAGTGCTCGCCGCTTGATGCTTTTATTTCCTTACAAATTCTCAAGCTTTCACTGCCAGTTCTTGCGTTTTAAAATGCGGTACGTGTATTGTTAGCGTATACTGTTGTTAAAAATCGCTACGCATTTTACCCCTTTTATGTAACAACGTATAACAAAGTATAATTCTTTTCAAGTTGGGTAATTTAGTACATTTCGTTGAAGCTGTTTCTTTTATGGGCATGTACGCGGCTTTGTTAAAAGGAGAATATTTGCTGTATTATGAGAAAAAACTTTCTATTTGGTTGTATCAAGCAAGTAACGGTAGGTACTTAGATCTGTCACAATAACTAGCACGCGTCGCATAATAGAGATGTCCTTTACCAAACTGTTGTGTCCTGGTCGAGAGCTTGTAAGTACAGATGGTGCTGGTAACGTGTCGTGCATTATGATTACAAAGCCGTGTAATTGAATTTGAAGTGGCACGCGTGAATGCCTTGCGTTGCACTGGTGATGCAATTAAGTTTTCCTAACTAATTTGCGTTGTGTAGAATTTTATAAATAATATCTCTACATATGTACCTACAGCAAGCTTTACAAATGCTAAAACTTACACCAAAGTATTTCCGTAAGCTTTAATAATTAATTTACTAGTTGGAATAAATACCAACAAACTATAACATGATTAATTCATTTTATTTACAGCCTAGAAAGTAGACACTGCAAATAAGAAATTTGTTATTTATGCGACAATTTTATCCCATGATTACAAGCATTCTTTATACTACAAAACTTAATTTAAGAGACACAGCGGTGCTTTAGACGTTGATAAGTACAACACCGGTACACATGTATGCACAGGCTGTTCAAAAATATTGGCTCACCATTGCTAACTTTGTTATTATTTAGGATATAGATTCAGTTAAATTAGCAAAGACTCAGTGTTTTTAGTGCTGATTAAGTTACAATTCATTACTCATGGGGCTGGAAATCAAGCGCGGAAGATCACAAAATTATCGATTGTTCTGTTTCCAAAATTTCGTTCATTCATTCTTGCGTCGATTTGAGTCTGTAAAAGGGGTACGGATCTTTTCATGGTCTTGTCGGAATTGCAATGTGTATGTGTAACGTTATTAACAAATTGAAGGCAGCCATATTAAGCTTGAACAATAATATGTTGACCACCCGTAGCGCTTTCATAGACGAAACCACGTTTGAAAAACTACTAGCTGAACTGGACGATCGCAAACATATAACTAATCACTGCTAGGAATGTTTTGGGTGCTCTTCATGTTTAGATCAATTTAGATGAACTTGAATTTCATCGCACTGGCCGTCTCGATTCGAATTCTGACACAGACATCACCCTTTGAAAGTTAGGGTTAGTAGCGCTAAGAATATCCATACTGTATTGAAGACAGCTGAACATCTACGTGATTTTTCATCATATAAAAGCATCCGCATGTTTACTCACAACACGGGCTGGCCGTCAACTCAGTTACTTTAAGAAATTTAAAACTGAAGTGGACTTTCGGATCGCTGATGGTGTTACCAATTCCAATTTAAATACTAGCAAGGGATGCAAACAATAGGTACTTTAAACTAGCGACGCCCAACAGTCAGCTACTGGCATACTATCAAAACGTACGTAGCTTAAGGAATAAGATTTCCGATTTTAATGCTGATCGAAGAGCACAGAAGTGGTCCAAGAAATTGTCTTCGGGAGATCTCAGCTTCACCGATGAAGCATGCTCTCGGAGACCGAAGATCATTAACCACGAGGACATTCAACAAGTTTTAAGAAAAATTCCAGTACAACGTGCATAGAGCTCATAGGAAGGTTCAGTGTGAGTAATAAAGTCATTCGTTTTCACTTTCGTCAGGTAGGAAAGAGGTTAAGCAGAAAGTTAAGCAAATGGGTCCCACATGAATTATCAAATGATAATAAATTAAGTCGTCTTACCATTTGTTCCGGCAAACATTTCACGCAACGATAATGAACCAATTCTTGATTAGTTGTTAACCTGAAAAGTGGACATTTTGCTCAAATTCTAAGCGTTCTTATCATTGGTTATCGTTGATTCGGTACCACACACTCTCAAAGCTTCCTTGCACCAAACAACATTTTATTGTGTGTTTGGCGCACAACAAAAGAAATTGTCCATTATGAGTTTTTGGAAAGGGATCAAACCATCACTGCTAACTTGCATTGTGAACAGTTTGAGTGAATACAAGCAGCACTTATCCAAAAACAGCCTTCTTTGATCAATCGAAAGAAAGTCGTATTCTTGCAGGATTCTGAATTTGGCTGGGAAACTTTACCACACCCTGCATATTCTCCTGACATTTCGCCATATGATTACCACTTTTTTATGGCCTCTTGACAACTGTATGGAGCATCGATACCTCAAAACCCGAGTTGAGGTAATTAATCCAGTCCGTCAATTTTTTGATCCAAATCCATAGAGTTTTGCAATATCTGCATACAAAAATTGGTGTCACGTTGGTAAAAGGTCATTGAGTGTTATGGTAATTACTTTGATGAATAATAGTGTAATAAATATTTATATTTTACATTCGAAAACCGCACGAAGTTGTTTGGTTACCCATAGATACTTTCTACTGGTCATTCGCACTCCTAACACGCTTACTACGGAGTAGCACTTGCTTGGATCGTAAACTTCCCGACAGCTCTACTATCCCACTTCGTTACTCTTAACTAGTTTACGTAAGAAGCAATTAGCAGCCAAACTCGAATCTAGTTAAGCTCGAAATTATATTAGTTTGTAATGCTCGGTTATATGTTCGTTCAAAGGGAAAATTGTGTGAGAAATACCCAAGAATGCATGGTGTACACGTGAGCTGGTGCATATTTGGCTTTAAAATGAAATTAATTGCAGTAGGAAACGGGATAATCAATAAATTATTTTATTGATTCCTTTATACATGTAATAATTGATGTTTGGTTTAGGTATATTTATGTATTTCAAAAAGATGTCCTAGATAGACGTTTATTACGTCATAAGATCAACAAATCATGAGTTGGAATGAATGTCTAGAGAGAATATTTATATGGGCCAGTGTATTAATTGAAACTAGATAACACGTAATACCTTTCTTTCAAATTTAAGTTATTGACAACATTTAACTAATAAACTCACTGTTCGGATTACTCCTCCCGCACAAAGTATTAAATAATTCGGGATGACACGTATTTTGGGAATACCTGGATTCCCATTATCAAGTCATATAGTAGAAACATCGAATAACATAACAAGGAACATAAAAATAATCTCTATGTTCAAAGCAAATATATTACTATGGTAATATGATACGGTGGCTTAAAATCAATTTAAAATAAAAATACCCTTACCACCTTGTTGAGTAACGAACTCTGAATACGTAATAATAAGTTGCCATCCTCAGCAGAAAGCCACAAAGGAAAATAATGTCAGGCGTAGCACTCCGAAAGCAATGCACCTCATAGAACGCCACTAATATCATTATAATGACATATATAATAACATTGTAATGTTATTAGTGGCGTTCTATGAGATGCATTGCTACGTCTGACATTATTTTCCTTGTGGTTTTCTGTTGAGGTTGCCGAAATACGTATTCAGAGTTCTTTACTCAACACGCTGGTAAAGGGTATTTTTATTTTAAATTCAAATATATTACTGTTTGTTAGTAAGAACATATTCATTTATTAGAAATACGTATATATTGTTGTTTGAATTTACTCCATATCTTTAAATTAAGAAAACAAAATCTCACATTGAGAGAAGCGTAATTTCAACTAATTATTCTTATATTATCGATGTGATCCAACGTTATATTTAAAAGCCTACAATATCTTTAAATTAAATTCCCTGTTTATTTAAAATGAACATTGTAAAGTTTATAACAAACGAATATCCTTTTTGAATCGCATTTGGTATAGATTGACATCTTGCATGTTGGGAGCTCTACTAATTGTTGAAATATAGTTATTTTTATGTCATCTCGGCCGTGGCTAGCTGGACACGTTTTTGAAGATATAACAGAATATTACAAACGTGATTTTGCCAACACATTCAGATATCACATGTTCAGACACCTGTTTCGCCAGTACGTAAGTGTATCTTTCTGGATGTGATGGAAAACTTATATACCAAGCTGACTATATGGAATGTACGATGTATTTCAATGAGAGCTGGTTAACTCCCTCTATTCGTGAGTAGCGCAACTATTGCTGGACAAAACTGCGTTGCCCCAAGTTTCGCCGCAGCAACTATGCGCGGTAGTCGGCAAACCTTACCGCGATGAAATTATTGCAAAGATGATTTAACAATCTACGAAAGGCAATGTTCCCACACTTTCCATAGATTCTGACATTTAAAAAAAGTGGGTATTGCTTTATATATGTACATAGCTAAGTGGCAATTCATTCTTACTCGGGAAACTCAACCTCATATTGTGTACGATAATATCTTATAATTTTTCTTCACATTGACATTTGACCTTGCAACTCTCTAGCCTTTATATTCTCATTCTCATCTTCGCCAATATCTATTCAAAGCCAAGCGATCGTGCATATATAATTAACCGCTTAGACACCTAAAATTGAAATTAATGCACCCTCTTCATCATCTTTAAAGGCCCCTTGCACAGGCACATTACTTTACGATTTAATTCCACTCACTAGCACCAGGTAATAAGTATTAATAGCCTCGACACGAGTAAAATTATGACAAACGGGATTAAAGCTAGCTAACCCAAGCGCCCCAAAGCTCATCGTTCGAAACTGTTGTCGAACACCAGAGGTAAATAGAGTGGTATGAAGGTTGATCCCAATAATCCACCCTCCTCTGGTATCCTACTTTAGCTGCTGGGGATTCGTGAAAATGTCACGATTTTGAAGAAACGTGCTGTACATAGAGACAAATAAATTTGAATTCATGCGCCGGCAAACGCACGCAAAGATAATAAGCAATGCATCATGCGTTATCTATTAAATGTAGGAGCGAACGCGGCATTATTACGTGTGAGGCACAAATCATTCATTCGATGTTCCTGGAAGCGTTTTATTTGAAAAAGTAAGGCAGCAGAAAAATATCCGTGCCTATCGAAGCGAATGGCAAAGGAACGAGAAATAAGAAGTAATATTCCTCTCCTCATCGAGTTGCTCAGCTTGGGAGCTTTTCAATGAGATTCAGTAATTTAATAAACTGGCTTTCTTTTATATTCCAGCGTAGTTTGTTGAAAAACAGACTATGAAAAGCCTAATATTGGTTTTGAGAGCGTTAGGTGTGGGTTGTTATTTGTTGTAATATAATTTATTATGAAAGGATTTTATGCAATATGTCGGGGTAAAAGAATATGTGACAGAGGTACTGAAACATACCAGGAATATCTTGACCTTGTAGAAGTTCCCTTTTTGGACTTAATTGTATATTAAGTGTGCTTGTTTTGGTTATTTTAAATTATTTTGTCCTTTGAGGATTTTCCGAAGGGCGGTTTATTTCGTATAAGATACAAGGCCATAAAAGATGTTCAACAAAACCAATCTTTTTACCTAATATTATATGTAAAGCTTCTTAATCCATAAGAACTGCTAAAAATGACTACCACCATGATTGATTCAATTCTTCTGCTCATTGACTGCTAAACTCGTTCAAAAAGTCCAGGGTTGTTTCTTATCGCATTACACCCATCAGCTATTCGATTTCCCAAATCTTCTACATTAAAAACTAAAGATTAAGAGATGATCTCGCAGAAAAATAATCCAAAGGAATTAAACCTGGGTATCGAACAGTCCATAAGCCATGTCCACTGCGTCCAATCCAGCGGTCTTGATATGTTCCATTTAAAAACTCACGAGTAACCATACTATCATGAGTGAACATTTCTCGTTGGCGGTGGTATATCCTCCAAAGAGGCAGGCGGCTATTGTTTCAAAAAGCTTCGATAAATTTCACCGGTAAGTCTTCCTGGTTCAATTAGGCAATCCCCCACCAATCCAACACAAATGTTAAATGAAAATTAATGTTGAAAATGTTCTTCACAAGTTTCAAGTGGGTTCAAGATAAGTATTCAAGAACGTATGACATCAATCTACTAGCTGATGTGGGTTGTGGAAGCCAACAAGGATGTTGCCTTTCTTCCACATTTTTTTAAAATCTACAATGATAGTGCACAAAAGTAATGGAGTATAGATATTGGCCAAGATAAGATATATAGTATCCTATTTGTAATGTAATGTCTCCTAATTATAACAGCGGAAGAGGAATACGATATATACTATATGTTCAGGAAATTGGTAGACACAGACGAAAAATGGGGTTTAACAATAAACGTGGACAAAACATAATGTATGGTAATTTAAGATAAAGCGCAATGAGAGAATGTCAAGTCAAACTAACTCTTTTCGGTAAGGAGCAGTAAGTTGAACGGTTAACCAAAAAAATTCAAGAGAAATTGAAATCAACAGAAAGGTTATATTGGAGCAGCTGCTGAAAATTGACAATATTGGGCCGATTGATAAACGAAAGAATAAAAGAACAAATGAAAGTACTACGCAGAAGAAAAATAAGGTATGGCCATATGAGGAAGATGAACCACGAGAGAATACCACAGAAAGTATGGGTATGGAAGCTACAATGCAGGAAAAAAGAGAAGAACACCGAGAAGACCGTAGGATACAGACATAAAACAAGCTATGGGGAAAATCATTCTCCACGCAAATGGTTTCTTGAACAAACTAATGAAAGTAAGAAATGAAATTGAAATTAAAAAAGCATTTGAATTATTTTGGAAACCCGAGCACATCCATATGGTAATAAGAATGCCTAGCATTTCTTTTAAATACTAGAACATTTATCAATTACCCAAAGTCTGTGCCTTTAATGACATCTAAACCGATTCTAACGCATTAACTTTGGATTTTATACACTACAGCAATGTTTCATCTGATATAAAGCCAATATGTCGTGTTAATTGTCTAAAATTACACTTGATATGCAACAATTGATTTTGAACTTCTAACTTCAGCAAGCACCTTTAGTTAAAATAAAAATCAAATATGTCATGTTTACAATAAATGAGATATAATGCGCTAAAAGCATTTTGGACCAATATTATTACGTTTTTGCAATTCCAACTTTCTTTCGGAGAAAAGAAGTTGTTGGGTATTAAAAAATGGTGTTAGAAAAGTTTGTTTAATTGTTTAGATGCTTCTGGTGTGCATAAGTAAAGTATCTGAAGAAGAAAAATATAGAGAGGGATATTTACGAAGAAGAACCAACAAATTATACAGGGAATTTACGGTGTTGTGATTCTATTTTCAAGCGGTGATTAAATATCTTAAAATAAGGTCATTAAGGTAAAAATATCTTAACAAAATTGCATAACAAGAGAGACATTAATATTAATGTAAAAATTTTTTTTTGCAGTTTTTATTTTTTTAAGTGGTGACTAACCACCATAAAAAAAGTTTTTAACGCTAAAACGACTGATCAACAACTTGTGGAAAGTAAATGTAAACGGTAGGTTATTAGCGATTTTTTTACTAAGTAGGCTGATGTCTGTAACTTTTCCCATTTGTCAAGCTGTTTCATGAGTTGTCACTGCATTGCTGGTTTGACGCAAATTTTCCCGAATAAATCCTAATAAGGAAAGTAAAAATGCTCCATCGCACCAACAGTGAACACGTTGACTTGTTGTTAATTTATGGTGAAGTACGCCAGAATTCTACTACTGCAAGTCAATTGTACGCTAAGCGGTTTCGTAACAGGCCAACACCTATTCCACAAAAATTCATCGCTCTAGTAATCCGTGCATGAGAAACTGGTGTACTGTGACACGTTAAGGTCGAGATGGTGGTCCTGGCTGACACCAACGAATTTTGGATGCCGAAGAAAAAGTATTAAAGCTTGTCGAAGAAGATCCTTCTAGTAGTACTCAAAGAATATCACGCCATGTAAATATATCAAATCGAACTGTCTGGCTGACACTGCGCGAGAATCAATTGTATCCTTTCCATATACAACAAATACAGGCTTTACAACTTGAAGATCATCCTTTACGTTTACAGTTTTTCCGATGGTTTCTACAAAAACATGTAGAAATTCCAAACTTTTCTTCCATTGGCGACTGATAAAGTAACGTTTACACGTAACGGCATATATAACTGTCGTAATACTCATGTTTGGGCTGTGGAAAATCCACCTGCTGTTCGTCATACTCATTTCCAGCATAAATTTTCGATAAACGTTTGGACCGGACTGGTCAACGAACAGCTTGTTGGCCCATTTGTGTTGCCAAATCGAATGACTGCATATGATTATCTCTTGTTTTTGCAAAGTCATTTGATGGAAGTTGAATGTACGTCGACAAATGTGGTTTCTTCACGATCCAACCTATTAAAAAGTTCATGTCTCAATGTTTGCCAAGGAGTATTAACGCAAAAAACATCAATCAGACCTGATCTGAATGGTCATATATCCAGAAAATATTTGCGCAAATGTTTTTGTACCGAACTTCCTCGAAATTGTTTCAAAATTATATTTCCCTCTGTATTACAATCACCTTTATCAAATTAAAAAGAAAACAAAACTTTTAAACAATTCTTTCCAATCTAAAATATCCAAAGAAAAACAAAATTATATTACAATTAATCACAATAAAGGAATAGTTGCTTGCTTACTACTAGGAGTTTTTTTGATCTTGTAAACTTTAAATTTCGCTTCCACCCTTCCTACCTACAAGAACGGAGAAAGAAATTTCCTTCCCATATAGCGAAACCACCTCTTATTTTCCTCTTTGCCTTTCAATTTCGATTTGTATTCCTCGACTTGAAATGTATAGATTCCTAGTCGCTGGATTTATTCATGCCTTTGAGGCTGCAGCTCTTTTGAATTTCATCGCCGTATGATATCGAAAAGAAATTCCAGTATTATTTCATATATGTTATGTAGATTCGATAGAAGGATTTGGCTCAACTTGTCCCTCAAAAATATTGGCATATATATGTATAATACTCGTATACACGTGCAATTGATCTATAAATAAAATGTGCCAATTTAACACCGGTGGAGTCAACAAAATGCGCAAATTTGTTGTAGTTTAAGGTCAAGTAGTAAGTAGGAAGGTTGAGGACTCTGTATTCGTAATACGGTTTATGAACATCTACGGTCTAACGAACCATGATGAAAAATCCGTATACACAAAGAAGCGGGACGACTACAAAATTCTCGGAGCGTAAATACCGTGAAAGGAGTCAAAAGGGATTTTTTTTATCAAAAATCCGAATGAAAATTAATCCGTAAACCTCCAGGAGGGTGCTTTCTACAGATAAATAAAGTAGAAAGATATGGTAGAGGGCAGACTAAAAGTTACTTCCCCACAAATATTATAGAATTGGTCATTAATTGCTAAGTACTTTTCTTTGTGTAGAGGGTGAGAACACGGCATATAATCATAATAATAATAATAACAATACCATATTTTATATTACACCTTTATACAAATCGTCATATAATGTATGCAGTATTTTGTTATACCTAGTCGATGTAACAAAAAAGAAAGGAATAAAAGAAATATATGTATAAATAAATAACAAACATATAAAACGAAGGAAACAAACTAACAACAAATTGATAAAAATTCATCAACTGTGTAGCATTCCAGGTCTATGAATAATTGCTTCACAATTCTGTCTGTGGGGATATACTTTTGAGTTCTGGTGACAGCTTGTTGTAGAGTTTTGCTCTCATGTATGTTAATGATTTCTGTGTCCCTGTTAGTCTATGATATGGAACGCGTAAATTGTTTCTATTTCTGGTAGAGTATTCAAGGCATGATGCATTTATTTCAAAATGCTATTTATTATTGTAAACATTCACAATAACGATAAGTATATACGCTGATGCCAGAGTAAGTGTCTCTAGTTTCCTGCATATGTTTCTACGTGCTTCATTGTGTTGTAGGCTACTGAAATATCTTATTGCCTTTTTTGCATTCTAAAAACGCGTTCAGCATAACAGAGCAAAGAATGGAGGTCTGCAAAATACGAGCTCCTTGCTGCCTCAAAGGTAGCCACCTCTTTTATTCTTCTTACCATAAATATCGCTGCGGATAATTTTTTTATTCCACTTCAACTGTCTACTTCAAATTCGTGTCTACTGTTATCCCAAGAAATGTAACTTCCGATTTTATTACTTCTTTTTTTGTTGTATATAATATTTTTGGGTCTTATCAACGTTCACTTTCATTCCACTAGCGGCAAACTAGCTGTATTAACTAGTTCTTCGGATTTTTTTTCCTTCCACGATATCTGTCTCAGTAACTAAAATGGTTGTATCGTCAGCATATAGGCATACTTCGCCACTATTAATACACATTGGAAAGTCGTTTGTGAAAATTATAAACAGCAGGGGGGCCAGCATGGAACCCTGCGGTACTCCACACCTGATAATCTTTTCTTCCGAGAGCTTTTCTTTCTATCTAGTCGCTTGACCCCTTCCATTTGGATACTATTTTACTAGCTTGACGATATTTTCTCTGAAGTCGTATTATTGTAAATTGTTCAGTAACAGATCATGTCTTACTGAATCAAAAACCTTGGATAAATCCCGCATACTCATTGTTACTACTTGGTTTCCGTCGATAGCCTGATAATATACTCTACCACATCCATTGTGCCACTTGCTACCGATTTTCCCCTTCGATAGTCATGCAGCTTGTTAGTAAAGTAAGCTCAACTTTCAAAATAATGAGGTATTTCTAGATGCTTGCTCAAAAATTTTTGCAAACGCCAGAATCATGGGACGATAATTCTGGCACAAATTGACGTCACCCTTCTTGTGCATAGTGACTCCTTTAGAAATTATGAGTTCTTATTCTTGCACACACTATTTAAATGCAAACGCTAATTGAGTATATATGCTGGTAGCTATATCCTTTAGGAGATGAGTGGATATTCAATACACATCAGTAGTGCGCTTGTTGTTAAAACAACGAATGATGTCACCGATTTCTTCTGGGGTTATTGATGCAAAGTAGAATGATGATGAATTTCCTATTTTTAATTTATTGAGATTATTACTGCTACTTGTACTTGTCACTTGTACACCCCCAACTATATTTCCAATACAACAGAAGTATTCGTACGTATAGATATCGTTATATCTATATATATGATATGCTTCACCTTCCTATATATAATATATTTTTGGATGGTTTTAAAATAGATGGATTTACCTAATAACCCACCCTCTACGAATACAGGTTGAGCTTGAGAATTTAATTTATGAAATAATATGTAACTAGTCGCTTTAATGACATATTCTTTATCGACCTACGCCTATACTTTGCGGTTAAACAAAACACTGGGTCAGCCAATGTAATTCAAACAACCGAACTATTTTGAATGAAAATGTTAGAGGTGTGCATACTAACGGAACATTGAAGTACACCCACGCATCGAAAACAAACCCTAAATATAGCCTGGATGCGTCTGTTTATAAAGAATCTAGTGGAGGTGTCAAGTAAAAAGGTTTGCCCAAGCTTTTATGTCTATATGGGCTTCTAAATCTAGTTACATTACACACTATGTCGTTGAAGAAAGTTTACACAGGAATGGGTAAATATGTATTCCAGTTAAAGGATATGTATGAAAATTCATATCTGTTTTTCGAGTACTAAAAAACAATCTTGAAACAGGTAAATCTTATTTATATCATCCGTCATCAATATTCATAGCGATTATTGTTCATATTATATATTTTATATCTTGTAGAATAGTCAAAGTGTTATTCAATGTGTTAAATGTATCTATATACTTTTTTGGGATATGCTGAAAGTTAGCTAAATGAGCATGCAAAAGAAACAAACGAGAGTATCTAGGCAGAAAATTAAGCATTTTGGAAGAATGTTACGAGAGTGAAAATAATAGAAATTTCTATCAAGTTTGCCAGTTTTGAAGTCGGTCGTGGTTTGGAACAGGGGGATCCACTCTCGGCCACGCTTTCTAATGTCGTAGAACGGGGACTATCTATCAGCACAAACAGCAATGTATTCTGTAGGGAATAATAGTAACGAGTCCAGCCAGGAACAGGTGATGCGTATAAGAAATGTTAGTAATAATAATGATAATAATATAACATTCATCATTTATTGCACAAAAAACTAAAAATAATGTGTAAAGGTCAACAAAGAGAGTAAACAGATAGATAAAAATAGTAAAAAATACCCTTACCACCTTGAATAACACAGTAAATAACAAATAAAACATAATGAAAAATATTAATATAGAAAGAACGGAACTAAATCATCATCATCATCATAAACATTTCCTCTTGTACCTCACGGCGTCGAGGGGTCGCTGCAAAGGGTTCTCCATGCT
>JARFOC010050330.1:0-20546 GCA_031763485.1 Osmoderma eremita | reverse complement strand
GTTTTATCGCGTTTGTATTTTATTATTTCACACATAAGTAATACTAATTCAAACCGAAATTATTAATAATCATATTTAATTTTTTTTTATTATTGATTCGAAATCCATCCACATCCATAGCATTTGTAATAATCCAAACGTGTTTTTTTTACGTAAAATTTTGTTAAAATGAAATAATACTTCGACGATATCTTGCCGTTAAAATTTTTACGATAATTTTCGCAATTTTCGGCGAAAGTAAATGGAACAAATATTGTCTTCATATTTCGAATTCTCGGCATAACGAAGTCGAAACGGAGCCCCCTATAATAAGGTAAGGGCAGGTATCAGGGTCGGGGTGCGAATGCAGCGCTAAACAAATTTTAGATTAAGCGAATTCCAGGACACGAGGTCAAAGGTAGATTGTCTACCTTTCCGTATAGACTGAAAATCAATTGCCGCGTCCTATTTATTACAAAAAAGAGGTCACTCAATATACCTTCGCCACCGTTGCACGTTAATAAATAATACGCCGCTTTCCGTCTATAAACTAGTCTATATACCATTCGTTCCACCTATGCGGTTTGAATTGTCTCTTCATGCATATACACACAATGCAAGAAAGGTATTAAATACGGCGTTGTGCGTTAAACATTTCCGCCATGTTGATTTCGCGTAATTACGCAATTGTTTAATTGCCATCCAGCGTGGAAATATCGGATAAATTGCACTGGTTAGGATAAGTGTGCACATATGCGTCTATATGTATACATACCTACATTAGTATATGGTTTGATATTGACGAATTGCATAGTATACATATCCCGAAGTTAATTGAAACTCATTCCGAACTGCAACAAATTTTGTTCGAAATGATGAATTGGTTTCCGCGGTCACAGTTGCGCTATATCAGGAATATTTTAGACGACAAATATACTAACTGAGGTATTACATCTAAAGTGTCTGGTTATCAAACGGATATCGATTGGGGTGCTGGGAAGGATCTGACTTGATAAACTAGGAGGCTTCTAGCACACTTTTCAGGGCCCAAAAAACTACCTTTCCCGCCATTTTGGATTTCATGATCTGCTACGGTAGAACGACTGGCCGATCTATTGGAACAGCCACCAGTTCCAATATATCGGCCAGCCGTTCTGCCGTAACGGATCATGAAGATGGCCGAAAAAGTAGTTTTGTTGGGCCGAATGTATTTCTGACGGGAAAAGTGTGCTAGAAGCCCCCTAGTTTATCTATTGATATGTATTAGTACTGGAACATCAATATATTTGAAAACAACTTCCGCATTCATTAAAGGTTCTACAAAAATGAAACAAATCTTAACGAACTTTGAAGTGGGCCTCCAAAAATTACAAAATGAAAAATCTGATTTGGACCTAATTTATCTAAAACCATATACAATACAAATGGCTCATCTGGTTTTTTAATGGTTTTTGTTTAACTGCAATATAAATATATTTTCACCGTGATTTAAATCTGTCAGTCAGGCAGTTTTGACACGATGACCGCGTCCTAAATAATTTTGTGTAGAAAAACAAGGGAAAATGGCTGATTAACGATTAACTCAAGCATAAACAAAACGATGAATGATGTTTTTCAATGTTTTAAGTAGGTATACGATTTAAACAATAGCAAATTAAACAATATATACATTAATCAAACATATTTTCTACTATTATGTCAACACCACAGACATAACACATAAATTTTGAAACTTTTAAAATACGACATTCCAATTGGTGGACGCCTTTCAATGAATAGATTTTTACTAGAATGCAAGAGCGCACATACGGTCGACATCAGAACGAATAATATTGGGAGAAAGGAAGAGGTGGCCGTGCTAGCAGTAACTGTGGAGTGAACTGCGGATTATTTAAAGAATCTAAAAGATTAATTAGGCTGTGATGGAAGCGCCGCTTGTATTTTATAAGAAGGAAGTAGTTCGTTGGCAAAATTAATCATTTAAAACAAATTTTGGCCATTAAAAAGCAGTGACGGGAACGAGAGAAGGCAAAGGGATCTTTTGGACCAGTTTAATTGATTAAAAATTTAGACTGCGGCCATTTTTTTTGGTTATTCCCGCAGTTGCCTAGTTACATCAAGTGCACGTAAGAAAAGAACCCATACCCGAGATATTTCGAATTAGGTAAATTTTTATCTGTCACTGTGACATACGACAAACCTTAGCCCATCTTCCATTTGATGTGGAAAATGTACTTGTTCGCGACATAAATGTAATTCAGTATTACACAGACACAAATTTCGGAAATCTTTAAGTGAGTCGACATGTACGTAAATACAACTGTTATCACAAAATAGCAATACAGCAAATTTAACAATTGTTTTAAAATTATATTGTCCGCTGACGAGTTAGAGCTAAATATTCGGGGTTACATTATTTGTTCATCAGAAGAGAGATAATCTACCATTCTCGCTAAACCGAGAAACATGGTCGCGACACGTCCGTTGAAGATGAACTCGTCGCAAACTCCGTTTAATTATCCTCCAGTGGGGTGAGATACGGCCAACGCAACGTTACAATACTAATGAAGAACTCGGCTCGCGTCCTTGGTGTTCTGTTAAATTTAAATGTGACATGCACTGCGTTGAAGATATGGATATGGGAAGATATACGAGGACTTTTAAGCTTTATAGGCATTATGTGTGTGTCCTGACGTGCCTTGTCTAATCTACGATGTTTGTGCTCCGTCTCCAGAAGCTAGGATAACGAAAACTTCCTGTATGTTCGTTAAGATAACATCGAGGGCTGACAGAAGGAATTTTTAATAATTTTAAAATTGTTTGCGATTAGTATTTCATATTTACCATTTCATATTTCTGCTACGTACCCGCCTTCATTAATTAGTTATTGTTCTCAATTTTAACGCAAAGTAGTAACTTACATATTACTAGTGAAGTTTGGATCATCACACTAATCATTTTGGGAATTACCTGTGTGTATTATTTGAACATTCTAGGAATAATAAGGAGAAAAAATAAGTGAACAAGACTTATTTACTACTAGTAATCAAGCAATGACCAGTAACACCAAAGCAAGAAACAAAGTATGCTGCGGTATAAAATACTATGAGTTAAATACCTCGTAACATTTGATTTTAACAACAATTTATTACATGTTACACTTACTATTTGTACAAAAATTTAATGTAGTCAAGTTCTTTTAAATTAACTTTTACCTAATTATAATTCATTTTAATTAAGAATATGATATAGGTATAGGCATTTTAAATGTTCGAACTAAGCATTTGTAATAATAAATTTAATAATATTTATTGTGCACAACAGATGAAAGCATGCAATTGCATCAGAAAAAATTGAATATATGATTTTAACTCATAATTATTAGAAAAACCAGAATACCTATAATAACAATAACAAATAATAATAATGGACTATGTGCAATTCCTAATAAGGTGAAACTTAAAACTTCAACGCTAAATTTTTTAAAAACTTGGATATTATTTCACAAAAGGTTATACGATTTCACGTATCGCTTGTGAAAAGGTATGCGATGTAATCGTTCGACCACCGATCGCATACAGGACTTCTACGACCGATTTTTCAATTTTAAGACTCGGTGACCTTGATGTATGTGTGATGTTACCCCGGCGTTATTGTTCCTCCCGAATATCTGCCGATACTTTGATTTATTAATTTATGATGTTTTCTGAATGCCCCTTTGTGTGAGGCTATTTCGAGTATCTGTGTGACATTGTAAAGCGTATTTGAGTAAATAATTTTTATATTGTAGTAACATATTTTAGTAGCATTAACTGTTCAATATTTGTCTGGATACTGATACATAGTAATGACCTATTGTTCAAACTTAATGTTCAACCATCTGGATTTGTGATTTTTGATTAAAAGCTCCATTATTTATATGTGTAAGCTAGGCCAACAGTTATCATGAAGACATTTTTTAATAACCAAAATACAGTACCTAATATTTGTAATTTCAAAATTGAATTATCCTATACTGCTATATATTTAGAAGTTGTGTAATATAGATGTTGATAAATAACACTTGTTGTTGAGCATTGATTGAAGGAAAGTTTTTAAATGACACGAGCATGTCACATATCCACTTCTTAGAAAGCTTATAAGGAGAAATAGGTGTCAGTAGGAGAACGCAATAAAAACTAGGATATTCGTTAGAGCCGAAATGACAAGCTTTCCTTTCGGTTGACTTTTACTGGGTTTGTCAGGATTTTCTCCCGTTTTCAGACGGGAAGTGTCTTTCCGTCACATCTCTTACGTCGGTCGTAATATTTCCTACCTTTTTATCAGCGTAAAAAGTTAATGTATTGGATGCTGTTTATGTGTGCATTATATAGGACCGATAAAAGCTAATAGACGGTAACTGAAAGCCTTTTATATTTTCGGTATTTTATTTATATACAATTCTTTAGGTAATAAATTCGATTTTGCCTACGTGCGTTAATAAGACTTACGATAAAGAAGTACCGACTTCAAAAATTCAATCCCGTAGTAGATAGAAGAAAGAAAGGAAGCACTGGGCCAAGGACGACGAAGAGAACTAGCACTGAGTTTATATCGGAACCGGAGGCTATTAAAGAAAAGGGAAACGTGGAGAAAGGAATGATAATAACAATAGTTTATTTTCGTGGGAATATTATCCTTTACCTTAATACACTTCCTTACCCTACTTTAGATAGGATACATGAGCAGTGAGACCCTTGGATTTATAGCAGCTGAATATAATTTAATTTCCTATGGGTAGATCTTCATTTTTCTCGTTATGAATAGTTGATAGTCCAAACAAATTTTATAATTTTATTATGCGCCTCCTATACTTACTAATAATCTCTGTAAGCACATCAGTTATAAACGTTAATTAACAATCACTGTGAAATTGTTGTAGTGATTGTAACATTGTTAAAGAATATTTTTCTTAGCGGCAATTAAAGCCATTACATGTTGGTACATCCCTTTAGGAATTAGATAACTGAAGAGCTTATTTTCCATTTGTTTTGAGCAGCAAATAATTCCATTTCGTTTTATAGCCACGCGACACAAATAATGCGATTCTGGAAACGACAGACGAACAAATGAAAGTGAAAAGAACAGCTGAGGTGCACTAAAAACACGCTTGAATATAGTATATACTTGTCTTCGTTTTGTTTGTTTCCCATTTTCCGGCAACGACCTGGCAATATTCTAAAATTCAACGGCGACCAAGGTTTTCCATGCATGTGATGTCAGCGAACCTAATTTATCAAGAAATGCAGCATATTGTCGACTTTAAGGGCATGTTCTTGGGGTTTAGTCGTATAATAAAATTGCCCAGTATTTATTGGCAGTGAAATCTAACGACGAATTATATTTAATGTAAACAGGGGCCGTCTGTTAGAATCTCCTTAAGTTTATATCTCCATTTCGGTCGATTTTATGATTTAGGAGCATTTAATTGTTTGAATTGTACACAGAAAAGAATTATTGTTGACTTTTACTTACTGTATGCGTATAATTGCAAAACTAGATAATTGAAAATCGTTCTAAATCCGCTTTGTTTTTGATGTTGATATATTTATTGTTAATAATAAAAAGGGAAGTACTAGAACTGACGTTTTTTTATTTACCAACTATACGGAAATGTGTGTTTAACGATATCTTTAATATAAATAAAGGCAGCTGTGTTTATATCCAATTCCTAGATCGTTCTTGGGTTTTTCCACTGATTTATATTAGGTTGGTAAATAAGTTTGTCCGGTTTTTGCGTCGATAAGTTGGTTCTCTCCCGGGAATGTTCAGTATGGGGCATGTGATGTTAGCCCCTATTAAAAAAGGAAAACAAATTGAAATGCTTATGGCTTATGCTTATAGCCTGGAGCCTACACGCTAGTGACTACACGAAATGATTTGCTTGGTTTTGACGCAACAATTTTTTATCATAGTGAGTCACTTGAACATCGTCAGCAGGTTATTGTAGTGTACTACATACTGAGTTTACGAAGGCATTCGAAACTATCGACCACACATTACTGCTTCAAAAGTTATCCAACTTGGTTTTACGCCTCTGCTCACCGATTCTCATCTTGCTTATGCAATCGTCTCTTTTAACGGTCTCAGTTCTAATTCATTTAAGGCATGTTCTGGTGTTCCACAAGGATCACATCTGTGTCCCCTATTTTCTAACATTTACTTGAGTGATCTGCTATCTAAACTGAAATGTAGAGTTGCAGCTTACACCGATGATCTAAAAAAATTATTCCAAGGTATCTACAATATATGATTGCGTCGTACTTCAGAGCAACATTGAAATTGTAAATTCCTGGTGTGACGATAATACAGGCAAATGCGCTGTTATATCTTATACTAAATCTACCGCTGTCGTATCGTTTCCCAATTCTGATAATCAAACACCTCTAGGCAGTCAAATATCCGAGATCCGGGAGTACCGTTTCATTCTCAATTGTCTTTTCGTGATCATATAACTGAAATTGCTAATAATTCTTGGGGTATTGGGGTTTTTAGTACGTTCTTGCAAATCAATTTCTCATCTTAACGCTATGAAGATCATATCTTTTACTCTTGTTCGTACTAAGTTGGAGTACGCTTCAATTATTTGGTACCCTTATTACCACTATCAGTAGCTTGCCTTAGAGAGAATCCAAAACTGATTTTTGAAGTTCTAGTCATACAGGATTGACCGGATTTATCCACTACGTGGCACAAATTATGAGGCTTTACTAAATAGGCACAATTTTGACGGTGTACAAAACCGAAAAGCTGTTTCCAGTGGCAGATTTCTTGTTAACCTGGTTCTAAATAGAATGGATTTTCAGTCCTTACTCTCGCAAATTAACTCTGCCGTCCCGGCTCACTGTACTAGGCATTTCGAGAGTTTGCGTGCACCTATTGCTAAATCCAATTTATGGAAGCGGGCGCCACTTTCTCATATGACGGTTAATGCTAACATATTATCTATTGTATTGATATTAAATTTCTACTTTTTTGTTGTTTGTCTCTTTGAATTTATATTTTAGTCAATTACTAGTATTAGTTGAGCACTGTACTTTTAATGCATTTTTGTTATTATGCCATTTTTCACCTGCCTCAAAAGAAAACAAGATCTCAAGTAATAAGGAATTAACTACTTATATTTTCGTGGATCTATCAAAAACGTTCTGTTTGAAACACTAGAATAGTTTTCTACATGTGTAAAATATCATATACAATGTAGACAAATTATTAACAATTTCGATGTGATATTTAGGTCTGAGGAGCTGGTGTTTTATAATGTGCCACCGGGTTCAATCCTTGGACCTTTACTTTTGCTTCTTTATATCTAGTATATGTCTAAGGCAGTAAGTCATTGTACAATGCTTTTTGCTCATCATCATCTTCAGTTAAGTAAGTAAGATTAAAAGATAAACAACTCAATGGTAGTTTCAAAAAGTGGTACACTATTATACTGTAAGTTACGCAAGCTCTTAGTTGGGCTAATGTAATTTTGGGTGTGGCACTCCTGCAGCTAGGAAGTTGAAGAAACTTGTCCCTCTTTCGATCATGAAAAAATTTAAATTTTTAGATATTCATAGCTTTTCGTTAATTTTTGTAGTCACCTGTGTAGTTTAATTAATTGATATTTTAGATTTGTTAGCGACATATTGGATCCAACTGTAGGACGTACCAATAAATGAGTAATTTTATGTGAGAATCGTTAAGTTAGGACTTTAGGACACTCCCTAATAGCTGGCGTCTTAAATGTGCTAACACGGGGACTATCTCCACACATTACCTGCCTCCCGATCGTAATACCTATAGCGGCTGTATACACACCTATCTATATTTGATCCAGGTCGCACGGGAAACCAGGTCAACGAGCCGTGACTTAGGTCAGGCCGATGAACTAAAGCGCGCGCCTATCGGTTACGGGATGGCTTTCCGCACGCAGCTTTCTGCAACAAAGCCCCGTCCGTCCAATCCGAATATTGTCTATAGCAGCGCTTTTAAGATTATGAATTTTGCAGGTGTGTGCACATTTTCCGTGTCGATATCTGCACGCGCGCGGCAGGTACGCGAGAAGGGGCTGGGGTGTGCTAGGACGCGCCACTCAGAAATAACGATGAGCGAGTAAAATAATGACATGTACAGGCTACATGTGGTGGAGAATATCTCTTTCGCGGTGATGCGGTATGCGGAAGGAAGTAATATGCATTTTCCGGTTATATTTTGTATTCTTTCGTTCTAAGTGTTCTTTGTACGCGGTACTATTGTTTAATTTTGGAAAAATAAGGCGTGGGAGAATATACGCTTTGCTTACTTCACGTTTAGAAACTTTGGCACTGCGTTTGATTATATTTTCACGACCTTCACAAAGGAAAATGATGTAATGGTGCAAATGTTTAGAAACTACACCCTTAAGCTTTTAAACTGTACAATATAAATGCTCGGCAGTTGAAGCCAATTGTATCAGAAAAAGGTTTGAAAGTGTAGCACAGGTGTGGTAATGAAACCGAATTTGTGGTTTTCTCATTTTCTCAAAAGGGGGGTAAAAGGTGTAAACAAGTTTTCTTTTAACCGATGCAAGCATTCAATTTTTCCAAATCATGATGAGAATATCCATCAAATGGGCATCAAATCGCACTAAATCTTGTGTCAATTATGTGTGTCGCAAATAGCGAGAAAGGCAGACGCCTATACCATAAAATCCATATAGGAATGGAATTTATCTTTGGACTTATGTTAGCATGTCCAAGATAGCCATCATATAAAAAATTCAGCCTCCAATTGTACTAATACGCAGTATCGGGAAATCCACAGAGCACAAATTGATTTAATAAAATTCGGGACATATGCTTCAACCAATTCCCGAATAATGAAAGTTGTATCTAACATGCATGTTTAAAAAAGGAAATATGTACATCTATCTCTATTTATGAACATACTTGTCGTAATATATCCGAAGAAATCTACCTAACCCGAATAGCAGGTAGTATTTATGAGCAACATCTGTTGGTTCGCATTTAAGAAAAATATACAGGATGTCCCTTTTCTTTCTCGGTAAAAATATTCACTAAGCTGGAATGTTCTAAAATTCCTTTTTCGCGATATAGTAAGTAGTAAGTTCGATCCTTTTTTAATATATATCGTTTCATACGTGTCTAGTTCTCGCGGCGAATTTACGTTCCTTAATAATTTCAAGTTATCGGAAGTAATTCGATGATTCGTTTCAATCATGTGTTGCGCTACACTCGATTCTTCTGATCTATTATAACGGTAATGGACGATATGTTCTTTAAGCCGCGTTTCTATAGCTCTTCTTGTCTGTCCAATATGAACCTTATTACAGTCGCCGCATGAAACCTCATAAATTCCCGACCTTTGTTTTTGAGAAGATATGTCCTTCGGATTCCCCAAAAGGTTACGTAACGTATTCCGAGAAGTGAACGCGACTGCCAAATTTTGGCTTTTAAGCACACTATTTATTCCTTTAGTGATTTTATGTAACGGTAATTTAACAAATTTCTTCTCTCGCGGTTCTATTGACACTAAGGTTGCGGAATTTATCAGAAATTGTTTGTATTGGAATTTCTCGAGCGTTCTTTCGACATCGGAGGAAGAGAAACCATTGTAGATCGCTGTATCCTTAATGTATTTCAATTCTTTATTATATCTTCCATGGGAATTTTACTAATCTATTCATTAAGAAATTGATCGCGGCCATTTTTTGTTGCGCGCAGTGGTTTGAATCAACCGTTATGAACCTTCTAGTACTAGGTTCTTTTCTATAGATGTCGATTTCTAGTTTATTATCGTTGTTCCTAATTACCATGCTGTCTAAGAAAGGAAGGCGATTGTTCACTTCTTTTTCTATTGTAAATTTTATATTGCGAAATTGTGAATTCAGTTGCCCTAGAAAATCGTCAATGATCGATTTTGTTGTATCAAATATCGCGAAAATATCGTCAACGTACCTAAACCAGATTCTGGGAAAATATATCGCGTTCTTTCTCATGTTTAATTCAATTCTATGTATAATCATAGACGCTTTGGTATGTGTTCAACCATACACCGCATTCAGACCTTAACATCATGGATAACTAGAAGCTCACCCCAATCATCTGCTGGTGCCATTCTTATATCCAGTAGATAACAGAAGATTGCAAAGAATTTGGCTACAGGATCCTCGACGTAGCTGAGATGAAATATCTGTAATGATGTATGTACCACACCACGTCATTATGTCTCACGTTTTACCATAGCTTACACTTGTAGATTACATGAAATTAGTTTATAGAATGTGTATTTCTGATTACTAATAGTAAATAATAGAGGAAAATGCAGTTCAAAGTTTGGATAGTATAGCGTCACTTGGGCCGCATTTCGAAAATCTTTGAAAAAGTATTTTTTTCATTTTAAATTTTATAAAGAAAATCATACAACTAACCGAAAATCACCACCACAAAATCCAGAATACATAACAAGGATTTCGGTAATGCTATTTCTCGCCTTCTCCGTGTAGTAAATTGACCTATAATGAAAGAAAACTAAAGACAGCTTTCCAGATAGACGGGCGGCAACAAGACTGTCTCTTGCTTTTTCGTCGTACGGAATTTACCGAAAGATTTCCTCCTGGCAAGAAAACCTTCTTATTAGCGGAGGCGCGAAACTTCATTCGACAAAAAGCGCTTAAGTGGTTATTCTACCAAGGCCCGCCCTGCAGACACTTATAAATTAAGGTCAGCCCGAGATATACTACTCGAGTGTCGCTTAAGTTTCAAGTGTTTATCCATTAATATGGCGCTGCAATCTCCTCGTCTGCCTCCGCTTATGAGCTCACCCACATCTAACCGTTTATAGTCGGAACGTGTCCGTTTTACTTAACGCTGCTTGCTGCAAGGTGAAATATGAAGTGTATAAATTTTGGCGGGGAACACTACAAGTGTTTCAGAAGAGGAAATTTGCAATTTGGATTGCTTTGTTTTGCTTAAACTTGAAATTGTATTTTGATAATCTTTAATATCAATAAACAGTGTCGTTTTTCTGTTGCATTACATCCATGGATTCATTTTTATTACTATAATGAAGAATTTAGTATTTGTTCGCTACTTTTGTACGACACTATATATTTTATACAATTTCGTTCAAAATATCAGTTCATTTCTTTTTTCATTATTCAGCGTCTACCATAAACCCGGTCGTAACTGCCAAACGTAATGGAATTTTGGGCGTTCGATGAAGCGCGCTTGAAAATTTAAAGTTACCTAAGTTGGCGAGTTCGGACTGCCATTACGTAATTGGGTTGAATAAACTATCCAGCTAGGAGGACTTAATCTATTCCGTGGTCGCGCCCTTGCCTAAATTCGTTTTTAAGCACCTCTCCCGTATGCAAAATCGCCACTTTTTTGTCGCCAACCGACGCCCAGCTTTAATAATAAATTTCCACCCTCTCACACACATTAGTAGAGTGGATCGTCTCTATTTCTAGGCGATTAACTTTTGTACGAAATCAGTTTGCCGACCTTAAAGAATTTAGGTTAGTATTTTAATCATCAAATTTTTTTCCAAAATTCGATTTAGCAGACGGTATCCCTTCATCGATATTGTTTTACTAAATAATTCATAATTCAAAGGCTTGTCCTGATATCGAACAAATAAGAACCACAGGAAATAAAAGTTGGTATTTGCCAGAGAAATATTGAAACTGGAACTAGAAACTCAATAAAAGAGACTGCAGTAATTCAGGAACAAAAATATTATGAATCATATTTATACAGAAACTAGTTTTTTAATGCTAATAACTCCACTATGTTTCAAGGATTCAGCAAGGGTTAAAAAAGGCTGACATTGAATTAATTTATTCCTTTATTGCCAAATATTTTCGACACTGATCGTGTCTTCATCAGGACTTGAAATGTTTAATTATAAAATCCTTACGTTAACTGAGTCGGGGAACATAATTCAGCTCGTAAGTTCAAAGAGGAATCCTCTTCCTCAGCCTTTTCTAAGCCTTGCTGAATCCTTGAAACGTAGTTAGCGTTAAAAGACTACTTTCTAAATTACAAGTACTCCGTTACTTCTTTTTCCAAATATTTATACAGAGTGTTTACGATCTTGTGAGTTTATTTTCAAGGGATGAACACGTTTCTAATTTTTAGACACGAATCCCAATGGATGTGCTAGGTAAAAGCCAGCTTCATATAGAACGTCACTTGAATGCTCTTGAATTTACTATATCTATCAAGGCATGAATTATACATTTTGTATTCGTAAGTCACGAGATGCTTCTTTTTTTTTTAACTAATCGCCTTACCTTACTTTCAAAACCATTTTGGTCGAGTGCTACAAAAGCAATCTGTAAATTATAAGGATCGTCAATACTATCAATTCCATGAAAAAATTTAAGATCATCTGTATACAGTAGATAGTTTGATGAAATATATTTAGCGACGTTATTAACAAGGGCGAGGAACATCAACGGCCCAAGAACACACCCCTGCAGTACGCCAGACTCTGAAATGTATTTATACGTTTTCAATCCCAGATATTTTACGTAATTAATTCGCTTACATAAAGTAAGATCCGAGAACCCGAAGTAAATTACCAGATATACCAAGCCTATGCAGTTTCTGTAAAACTAGTCTTACAGCACACTGTCAAGTGCGTTGCAAAAATCGGTTTATATCGTATCAACCTGACAGTCACTCATCAACTCATCCATGGCATCAGGAACAAATTGAACAGAACGACATACATTAGTGTCTTCTCATCCTCATGCTAGTAGAGATAAATTGCTTCTGGGTACAACCCACGCTTTAAGAAGGTGATAAGTGATTGTCTGCTACGTGGGAGGACTACTACACCGTATCTGAATTCAGATTGTGATGAGTTTATATGTTTGGCAGGTCCTAGTTGATGGGTTCAAGGCTGCTTGATTATTATTATTAAAGGGATTGCTGTTTGTTGACAATATAGGATGAAATATTTTGACTGGAAAAACAATTATTGCTCTCAAAAATCATTTCTTATTATAATATTTTATTCAAAGTTTTGTTCAAACATGTTACAATGACTCACAATCAGTCGGAAGACAAACTACTGAAATTCAATAACCTTTGGTTCAAACACTTATTGGACTTAGCGTAGGATTTATTTAATATACATGTCGGCGATTTTACAAACGATATGCGTTAGCAATTGTAAATCTATTGTAAAATTTTGAAATTGTGTGCGGAAACAATTACAAATATTGTGCTTTGCATACAAGCATCATCCCTAAACTGTGTCAAACTTCGAAAACACCCTTTACTTGCTCCTTGGTTGCGGTTAATTTTCATCCAACTCAATCTGCGGTCCGAAGGACGAAACGAAGAACACAGCCTCAATGTTTCAACAGGGACAGTGAGAGAAGAGTTTAGATAACAGAAGGAGACAGAACCTACGTCCCTATTTAGAACAGATACTACACAGCGTGATGTGCTGTTTGACATTGAACTTAGACAGAACGCCTCCCCTATACGTACTATTTACTTTGGATTTAGAAGTAATGTTCGCATGAATTTATAGTGGATCGCATAAATCCTGTCGCCGACAGGCGACACCAATTGAGCTGGTTCCACCAGTAGTAAGGGGCCGGCTCCGGTAACGTTGGACGGAGCGATTCATTGCTGTATAAAGCGTACCCGGAATGCTGCATGCAGGCATTCATTACTTGTACTACACGGTAGATGCGGCACAAATCACTCGAACTGCTGTTATATTCGCTCTATCTCAGGAGAAATCGCATCCTAAGTGGAAAACAATAGGTATACGAATTGCGTCGTGAAATTGACATCAATTTCTGAAATTTGCACCACTGCGAAGTAGATATTGAGAATACAAAGTTCGTAGAGGAGGAAAAACATCGTTGGACGATGAGGTTTTGCAGGTTGGATTTACGACATTAGATACTTCGAGGCTGGTTATAAAGATATTAAATAAAAATTATTAAAAAAAAGACAAGTCCGTACCGCCTTCATTTATAGGTCGATTTTAATAATTGAAACGGAAAATTAAGTGGCTGGATGTAGGCTCTAAAATGAGCTGATAAAATTATTTATAACCCTTAAGCGTTTTAAGATTTTAGGGACAGGTTTTTACAAAAAATTAGACTATACTGTTTTTTCCCCATTATTCTGATGAAGAATTTTTTTCTGGAAACAACAATGTATACCTTTACATAAGAGAAATGACGAGCACCAAGCGGGAATCGAAATGGATTGCGGTGCAACAATGTGATAACTGTCTAGTTGATTTTTTTTTCTAAAATGAACGAATGGCGTTTAGATGTGCTTCGAGTTTATTTTGAATGCGGTGATAATACTTATAGAGCTGCAAAACTTTATTCACAGCGCTCTCGAAACAGAGATCATCCAAGTCGATCAAAATTTCAACGATTAGTGAACAATTTATGGATATATGGCGCTTTCAAAAAGGCAAAAAAAATGCAGCGTCAACATCGGGATGAACATCTATGACTCAATGTACTTTTGAGTGTCGAGGAAAGGCGCTGGACTTCCACTAGAGAGATTGCTGCTAATTAAGGAACTTCCAAGGATACCCGGCAGCAAATTTTGAAAAAAGAGAAAGTAAAACCGTATATTCCACGCAAAATTCTTGCAATAAAGGCTGGTGATCCTGAACGCCGGATGGCACTCTGTCGTTTCTTTTTAGACAAAATTCAAGAAGATCCATCCTTCTACCAAAGAATTTAATGGTCAGATGAGTGTTGTTTTTTCAATAACTGTACATTCACCCGGAACAATCATCGCTATTGGGCTCAAGAAAATACACATGTGACGGTGGAAGGCCATTTTCAGCACAGATTTTCTGTAAATGTCTAGTGTGGCATTTTACACATCATTGGGCCTCTTTTTATTTATGGTATACTAGATCAGCATTAGTACCAAGTAATTCTGCGTGAAGATCTGGAAAATTTTCTTGAAGAACTACCACTCAATGAGTTTCGAAATGTGATATTTCAGCAGGACAGTGTCACCCCTCATAATATCCTTCTGAATAGGGGGTATTAAACCAGAAGATGTGGCGATTCTTGGGATTGGGGCATATGGAACCGTTTCTTTGCCGGCACGTTCCCCAGACATTACTCCAATGGACACTTTTCTTTAGGGATATCTTCAAGATCAAGTTAATGTAACGCCTCCAGAAGATGAGATTCAGTTAAGAAATAAAATTACTGTAGCTTGCCAGAGAGTTCTTGCCGAAATGTTATCTAATACAACATATGTGGTTACGCTAAAATGCCGCCAATGTTTAGCACAAAACGGGGCACAATTTCAGGGTGGGAGATAATAATATATATTTTTTTACCTTATCATATAATACTAATTCAGAATTATATTACTAATATTATTGAGTTGTGGGTCTCTTGAAACTACACAGAGAAAAATACTTTTCGTACATAGAACAACATTTTGCAGTAAACATATTGTGGTAATATTTACTAGAATTGTAGATAAATCAACTAATATCATACTTAACTAAGTAACTAAGAAAGAAGTAGCGACTACGAATTTTTTGTAGACTAATATTGTAGTAGGTTATTTGAGTGTTACTAGTTAATGTAACAACATTGTATTGTTGTATTATTTATAAATGTATTGTTATCTTGCTGTTAAAAAGGAAAAGTTTAAATTCATAAAACGATGATTTTATTGTACCTATTTTAACACTTAGAGAATGATATCGAGGAATCGCTACAATGCAATGGCTAAAAAACAATATAGAACCATTTACTGACATTCAAACTCATTAAGAGGCCACCTCCACATATAGGTTAAAAAACACGAATACAAGAAATATCTACGAACATTTGAAACTATATCCTGGATTGCAACATCCATTATCTTACATAGAAAGAAAATACTCCTTCGGCTTTGCATATACACGCACCAGGAGTACTTGGAGGGCAATTTGGAATATAGACGCGGGGAGGCCTCGATCTACGAATTCCTTACCATCGCCTAAAAGCAAGCCAGTTCTCGACAAACCACCAAGCTGTTAAATCTTATAATAAATTGCCGGCGAAGATAAAGAGGACCTCCCTCACACACTTAAACAACAAATAAAGAAAATTTTATTACACATGCCATCTATTCTATCGAAGAATACCTACCTCTTGATTTTAACATGTAATCTGCCTCTGTATATGTCATATATGTATATATCTTTTATTCACACACTTTTTAGATATTTATATACTGTAACTGACAATTGTACATATGTGACAAATAAATAAATATATCTATCTATCATATGTCGACTTCTGGAACTGTAACAACTATTGTTTATCATCTTTACTTTGCTAAACGTTTAAGTTCGATATAGATTTTGAAGATCATGTATTTTTTGTTTTTATACGTTTTTTATATTTACATTATATTTTTAAATATATGCCAATAAAATCTGTTTAGGGTTATAGGAATTATTATTTAAAATTACTATTTTGAAAAACTACAATAATGTTGAACTTCATACTATATCTCGATCGCTGTCACTTAGTCACTATAGTTTATAGTGTCGCACACCACAATTATGATAAATTTTACTATACCTATTTCTCAGTGTAGTTAATTATTTTCTTAATATATTTGATAACATTTATTAGAGGCGAGTTTTTTCCCTTTAACTCGCAAAAATATTGACGAAGTCCTTCAAAGAAGAAAAAAACCCAATAATAGCATCATTATTAATCCCAACGTATCATGAAATGATATTGGCTCTATAGACACACGTAGTTTCAAATGCCGATCCCATAAATAACTTAATCTTAGACGTATATGCGATATATCTTCGTAGCTAATCCTTTTCTTCTCTTCGCGAGTCATCTATTTGTTGTTCAGCCGTTCGGTCGCGACTACCATCCATCATCGTCTTATTGGTCGTAGACTCATACACGGTCGCATCTCCGATATGTAAACACTTCGATATTATTAGCCTGTTCGGTCTCTCGAAACGTGTTGTTCGCGTTGCTTTTATAGTGTGACGCGCGATGCCTCGGGCTCCGGGCCCGTAATAAATTGTTCGCGGCGGGCGTTGGGCGAAGAATCAAGGTCAAAATTTTATAAGTCATGAGCGAGGCGACACGGTGATGCCCCGGGAAACTCTCGCCGAACCACAAGGGCGTAAAATTGTTTATCGGAGATGAGATTTTGATTACATTCTGCTGGATTAGGTTCGCCTCTAAACGGTAATAACAATTTTCCTTCTCTTCCTCTTTAATTGCAGGGTGTTATAGATTGACTTCAATTTGATATGGAATTACTGACGTGATTTATTACTTGCTTACATACAGGGCGCGGAAAAGCAACTTAAAAAAAAATTGGGGAATGGTAAAAAGGGTCAAGATATACATTTTCAGTTCCGGAACAATGGGTCCGAAACTTGTAGCTCCTTTGGTAGGGTTTAAAACATCTTAACGTTGACAGCTTGCAATAGAGGTGTAATATTTGGTGTTACAGAATGAACTACAACTTACTTTGACAGAATGAAACAATAAAAACGACTAACACTTTTATTACTTAGACACACAAAATATTTAGTTTGACAAAATATCAATGTTCACGTTCAGTTCAACTTCTTCTGTCTTCTGTCTTCTTGAATTTGGATCCGGGGGTTTTTATATCACTACAAGGGTAACATCGGCGTGGGAAAACATCCCTAAACGCAGCGGTATCTTGGCTGGCGCCACGTTAACGAGCGACTTTACTTAAGGCTATCGCAAGTCGATCGGTAACTAACAAGAGTTCTCAATTAACAGAGGGTGGTTTTACTTAATTTAAATTAAGCTCTCCATTTCTACGTTTTAGTAAATGCCGAAAAATACATTAAGAAACAGCAATAATTTACGTTTTATTGCTGAAGTCAATTTAGCAACAAGACGTGCGACAATATCGTGGCAGACAAGGCTGAGGGTAGTTTTCCACGGGCGCTATATTTTTACGTATTAACCTACATGAAGTTAAAAGAAACACATAACTATGTATATAGTGAATAGTAGCAAATAATATAGTAAATACTAGTAAATTATGGTATTAATACTAATCCTTAGTGTCCATAAATGTCTATGCGTTATCGTACTATACTACACTGCACTGCACATAGTTTCACAACATTGGAACTAATTAGTTTTAATTGCAGAAAATGAACATTGTGAAATATGTTGTCTTAAAAACAAATCTGCTGCTACGAGGATGGTATGGGAAATACCCGTGTTTGACGACAGATGGCGCTTTGTGTGAAAATCTGTATTACCGACTGTGAGTATTATTCTTTAGTCGACGTCTATCAAAATTTCGGAATGATTTATCGAGTACTTTAGTTTTTATAGTTGTTGAAAGTGACTAAGTGTAAATGCATTTTTGCAATCATGGAAAAAGAATAATACCGGTCGGTGATTAGATTTCCTTTTTGGGTGATTACGATATTCGTAATCTACGGCTCAAAAGGGTCCTACCAGCGTATAATTGAAGGAGATTTATACGAATAAATTTTTCGATAATTCCCAAAAATGATCCCTTTGGGTTCTTTCGAAATATCAAACTCGCTCAAATGACCTGTTTTATGCACAGGGATGACGGTATTGAGGCGTAGATTACGAATATTAGTAATAGTAGTTAGTAATAATAGTTAGCCATGTATCCTAAGTGCACCCTGAAAATTTTAGCTCCCCATACCTTCTAATTCGGTCTCTACGCTCCTCCAAAATTCCTCGATTGCCGTTTAATACGTGTTCCTTCAAGTTTCCTCGATTGTCGCCTATCTTTAAATATTTCGGACACTTCTAGACAACCAAATTTCGTCAAACTTGGTAGTTATAGTTAGCCATGTATTTTAAGTGCACCCTGAAAATTTCAGCTCCTAATATGAAAAAAAAGGCTTGGTGGAAAGCGGAGTATGTCGAATGAATATGTCATTGCGGAAGCAGAGGCCTATTTTGCAGAGTTTCACAACTCTTATTATTTGGATGGCTTAAAAAAGTTGGTTAAAAAATTTATGTCAAAAAATAAATATACTATAAGCGAAACTTTTGCGTTGTTTTTTCTGAACACGGGTATTTATCATACCACCCTCGTAAAGGAAATATGTCGGGAGTGCCGTAGGGTCCACTGTTTTAGCTATTGTTTGTCAATGATATTTCTTATCTGGTCGATGGGGACATATTGATGTTTACGGACGAAATTCTGATTTGTACAAGTATTGCTGCAGTTGACAATTTTGTTTGGCCCCATAATCTTAGAGTCTGACAATCTTTATGTAGTTCTAACCAACATAAATGTTATAAAAACAAATTTAAAGTATCTCTCTCGAGAACAAAAGCGAATTCATCGAGCCGACAGTATAATTCATTTCGATCGAAGTAGTTTGTGGTCATGGTGTTGAACACGCTGCCCTTACACGAGTAATCCGAGAATTTAGTATTCATAACCGAATCCGGACGATCTCGGAAAAGTTTTAGTCTCTCGCAAATCTCCCATTCGTTTAATTTTGTTAGAGACAAGAAAATGGTAATCTAGGAGCCAGCGGCAAAATTTTTTTTTTTCGTGGCGAATCTTGGGACTTTAAATTCGTTCGTTCGCAAAGAAACAATTTTTGATTTTCCTGCCGCTTTTACGGGGATAATTAAGTCAAAGATGAAAGTGGAAGTTCTTTTATGAAGCTCCTTTGTGAAACTTTCACTTTAAAGGGTCATTAATAGTAAAGGGAATACGTTTCATTGATTTCGCTTGATTCAACACTTTGAAAGAAATGTCTAATTACACAGAGAGATACTAAAGACAATACAAGAAAATTTGAATTAACAGGTTCCTCCGCCATTTTTACATTTGGTAATCGTTAAGGTAATATTATTTTTTACATGATAGTAGTTACTGAGGCAAGGAAAACTTTATTTACCGTAACCTAATGCGAGATCATCCATTTTTCTACGTGTCAAGCCCAAGCAGGCGTGCAGACGGAAGACATTTTCCCCACTTCACAAAGTGCTTATGCAAATTCTCCCGAATATGCTGCGTATACAAGTTCCTGATCCGTACGACGCTATGACTGCCAACATACGCGCCACACACATTCTCAACTTCCGACTTCGAGCGTCGTGCTTATTTATGTTGCCACACGAAGATAATAAATAAACATTGTGGTAGTATCTAAGAGTGTCGTTAGGGGTGGGATCAAGGGAGGCTGTGGAAAGTAGGGCAACAGCAAACGACGAATATCATATAGACCATGCAAATTCACGTATGTATGTAAGTATAGATTTTTAGATATGGAGTTATAGACCGGAATACAAAAGATGTTAAATAATTTTTTAATCTATTTCCTATGTTGGACGAAGAACAGAAATAACAGAAAATGGTAATTTCATCAGTTGTGTTTTATGGGCCAATTCTTCAAACACGTTCATATATATATATATATATATATATGTATATATATAAGGCTTAACATTCCTTCCGGAATTTGAGCCGCTCAATCGAGCTCTTCAGACCTCTTGCCAGCAGTGA
>JARFOC010050320.1:0-20546 GCA_031763485.1 Osmoderma eremita | reverse complement strand
CCGGAAGGTAGTGTTATTCAAGTGGTGTTCTGTGTGGTGCAAATCTCCCAGAGTGCGACGTCTAACATTATCTTCCTCCGGAGTTTCTGCTGAGGATGGCAACTTAGTTGCCGAAATACGTATCCAGGAGTTCTTCACTCATCGAGATGGTAAGGCTATTTTTTTATTATTTTTTTTACTATTTTAAGCCGCCGTATCCTATTTTGTATTTTATCTATAAATTACATCAACTTGCCTCCTGTTCTCTAATCTTTCACTAATGTATTGAGTGATATGAACTAAATTGGTTTTTGTCGATCTACCTATCGTAAAACCATGTTGATTTTTGGAAATAAGAGACTTTGCATTTCTAAAAATGTGTGTATACAAAAGGTGTTCGTAAATTTTTGCAAAATTAGACAATATGCATATAGGTCTATGATTAGAAATAGTCAAGGTATCTCCTCTCTTGAATACTGAAATGATTCGTCCAAGCTTCCACAGTTGCGGAAAGGTGGAAGAATTTATTTTACTGTTAATTTTTCGCAATAAATTTTTAAATCATGGGGGTTGCATGGGGTTAAATCTAAGAATGAAATTTTCCCTTTCCGAATATCATTTCATAACCTAAAATTGACTTGTTCCCACAATAATTGGGATAATAAATTTATTCCATTTGGCTGTATATAAGACACATTATACTCGTCCATAGGAGTCCTACCTACGAACAAAGACAATAATTGACTGGCGCGTAGAGGTAAAACTGAAATAGTAAAGTTCTTTTTCCCGCAATAATCATACACTTTATTTTAGTTACTTTTTCTCTGCCGGCTTAATGACTAGCCTACAGGAGTCCGGGAGCAATTTTTCCACCGCTAGCTAGCAGTGGCGTTTTATGATTATTTAATGCGACATAATGGGCTGTTGCCGTGCGCGCGGCTTAGTGGCGTCTCATCCCCCAGCCCCCGCCTACAAACGATACGTGAACGGCTCAAACTTCCGTTGGCATTTGAGCTCGAAATCGTAGGAATAATAGAAGCAAGTAATATGTGTTTGTTTCACTCTAATGCGCCGGGGATAATTTCTCGCCTTGTGTCAGTGGAATGACGGATTTCGAAGCGGGAGGAATTGAATATGGTTTTTTATCGGACGAAACGTTATTGGAAAAATTCTATTTAGTAAATTCGCCTGTTGGATTAAGTAGAAGCTAGCGTATAATTAGAATGGATATCTCGTATCGCCTGAAATGTCCCCAAAAAAATCGTAAAATTGTAAAGTTGAATTAGGCCAAACCCGATGTATAGTACAACAGATATATAATACTTTATACAGGGTGTTTACGGTCATGTGATTTTATTTTCAAGGTATGATTAAACAACTTAAAGTAAGGTCATTGACGTAAAACTATCTTGACAAAGTTGCATAATAAGAGAGATATTAATGTTGAAAACATGTTAATTTGAACATTTTGCCGAGTCTATAGAGCCTTCGTTCAGATGGAGATTTTGAGGTTTAAAATCTATGAAATGGAAAGACGTGTCTGTGGTAGAACTGAAAAAAAAATGTTGGCAATACCTCTACTTATGGGCAAAGTTCGTAAAGATAGTAGAGATGAGTATTGGTCTACAGACAGAACAATTGAGATTGCGCTAGTGATGAGTAGAGATAGTTTCCGGCAAATATGGTATTCGTGGCGTCTTTCTAATAATGAAAATGACATTAATGAAAGAGATGACCTTAAAAAAATTCGCCCTATCGTATCTTACTTTATAACAAAATTTGAACACGTATATAGGCCACAACGAGAGTTGTCATTAGATGAAAGTATCATGCCATGGAGAGGTCGCCTATAATTCAAGGTGTATATCGAAAATCGACAAATATGGGGTTTTTATTCGAATGGTTTGTGAAGCAGAAACAGGATATAGGTATATGCAATTTCCGAATATATCTCGGTGGAGGAAGTCGACTTCAGGAGATAATTCTACACCTCCTAGAGCCGTATGAAAACTAGTGGCAGCACGCCTATATGGACAATTATTATAATAGCGTCAAGTCTTGTTACAAAATGGATTCCCAAGCTGCGGTACTATACGTGTAAAAATAGAGGCCTTCCTTTAAAAAAAAAAGGTGAATCTATTTTTCGTCGCCGAAAAGATATTCTTTTACAATGTTGGCAATCAAAAAGACCCATATGAATGATATCAACAACTCTACCAGCCAGTATCATAGAAAGTACAAATATTGATTGGGAGACAAAAGAAAAAATTTGCAAGCCGATATGCGTTATAGATTATAGTAAATTCATGGAAGATGTCGACCGCGCTGATCAATATTTGTCATATTATTCTATTTTGCGACGCACAAAAAATGGATGAAAAGAACAGTAATGTTCGTGCTAAATGGAGCTCTTTTCAACGCTTTTAGAGTTTTAAAACATCAAATTCTAATTCAAAAAAAAAATTTTATAAAAGCTTTTTGCACGACGTGGCCAAAGAATGGATAAGTGGTAATGTTCTAGATAAGCCTGATGATCCAGGAACCAGGACATCTGGTACATGTAGAAGAAATGGTTTTCCAAACAAATTATTGGATGGCAAAAAACATAAAGTAGTAAAAATATTTACGGGTGGCAAAAAAAAGAACCCCCAGAAACAATGTCGTCACAAGAAAAAGAGTTAAACCTGTTTTATGTGCCTCTTCATACCGGAAAATGTTTTTTTTTAAATACCACACATTTCAAAAATATTAGTTAGTAAATATTACAAAAAAAACAATAATATAACTTATACATTACAATAAATTTAAATAGTTTAAAACACATATATTATTATAATACATTATAAAATATATATTATCGCGGTTTTATCAAATTTTATTGAAATATGCCAATGTATAGATTAGATTTCAAACGCGCAATTTTTCGCGAAATTCGCACGCTATGAGTTTGGTTTGTTTGGCTACCCGCCAAAAATTTGTAATAAGAAAACAAAAACCGGTGGAAGTGATCATAATAATACATTTTGCGAATATTTTGCTTCGAAAAAGATTGAACCTTGAATATCTAATTAACGGATGGAGCAATCAGTATTTCTTATATTTTCAATTTTCTTATGATTATTCCCTAAAATACATCCACAAAAATTGCCAATTTAATAAATTTAATATTTCGGCTAATAACGCAAATTTAAATCTAAAATTATATTTCAACAAAAACCTAACCTAAAAATAAAATTTTCCTAAATAGGCGGTACATAAAAAAACGGAATTAGGGTAAACGCCATAGAACGAGGAGACAGAAATCTATTGGTGCAACGAATTGTGCAGGAATGGGAAGAAGTAAGTGACGACTATTGCCATAAATTAATAGAATCTGTACCGTCAAGATTGGAAGAAGTCATTCAAAATAACGGCGGATCGACTCATTATTGATTTCAGCATAAGTGCATACTTATAATTATTTCGTTATATTATGTTTTAAATAAATAAAAGTATTAAACCTTTGATATTGTTATTTATTGTATAATAAACATGCTCTTGGTTTAGTTCTTATCCTAGTTCAACCACAAAAAAGTATGAAATTACCTGTCAAAACAATTTAATAAGACTACAGTATTATTTTATTCGAAATACTTGAAACATCAAACCAATTTCTTCCTACTCAAATACGTCAAATAATAGATGCTTTTTGCACATTTATAAATGCGTCTAAGGCATTTTTAAAATAGACAGAGGCACTGCACACTCGTGTTTACACATTGCCAGGCAGCCAATGAATGCAATAGGCTGTCTACTATTCATGCTACGCATGTAGGCTCTACGTTGAGCGTTACGTCGTAGAATTAGAAAGTGTCGCTAGTGTACAACAAAACATTATAATAATTATATTTCCTATATATACAGTCTGGAGGAAATGTGTGTGGACATCCGATTTCTAACGGAAGTGGGAGCATTCATAAAAGACCACCGAATTTCTGGTTTATCCTGTTATTTTCGTCTGAAATTAGATCAGATCAGTCCCGTTATATGCCCCACCCTGTATATAAGTACGTATACTTCCACTAACTAATCTAAGATGCAAGAGTGTATACAGGTTCGTGCAAAATGCAACGCAAGCCGTATCCAGATTTCGTCTTTTAATAAATAACATTTTCAAAAGAAATAATGATTCCAAACTACTTTTGAATATACAGAGTGACTCGTTCTTTAATATATTGGACCGTCCCCCTCCCTCCCCCCCCCGTGCGGGGGCTGTATAACATTACTTTTTCAATATTTTTTATTTTAACGCTAAGTGCCTACATTTAGTTGGCCGTTCTATATCGAAACATTCGTTTAACTTCTTATTTATTCAACACACTGTACCGGATCACCCTTCACCTCACATAATAAGTTTATTGATTTGGGACATGTTTGCTGCCCTATATTTCTTGCAATTTTTACTTCTCCTTTATTAATATTTTTTTTATTCTTTGATAAAGTATGGGATCATTAGTCCAGAAAGGAGATGGGCCAGGGGAGGGGGAAGGGCAGTTTGGGGGGAAGGGGTATTCCATTAAAAAAACATTATTATTGATTTAAAAATTTTGAAATTCATCTTTATTTTCGAAACACACCCGTATATAATAACATACCAAAGATATTTGTGATCTATTGGTTGGTGGAACTCAAGCAATTCAACTCAACGAATTGATCGAAAAATAATAATTGGTGATAGACGAAATACAGATTTTTTAAAAAGAAAATTTAATATTTCAAAAACCATTCTAGTTTTGGGATGATGCAAAAATAATATTCCCTAACGAGAAACTTTTTATAGTCGCTTGTATTTCCACTAGAAAAAAAAATTTGAATTTAAAAGTTTATTTTTCCAACTAGGAACATCCAGATTTCATTTTATAATTTACACTTTTTCATGTTTCTCCCGGAGTACACGTTGCATTAAAAAAAAACTATAATTAACAAACGCACAGACCTACCGCCAGCCAAGCGAGCGTTCGTAGCTAAGACGATCCCTTGGGCAAATTGAAAACAAAGCTCTTTTAAGCGCAGACGCGAACTTGGGAAGCAAACAGATACGCGAGACGAGCTTGCAACGTCACTAACAAACTTTTACCATTTCTAAGTTGGAGCACGTCGAATGCTGTTGCTTACGGGTAAATTTTTATTCTTTCCAACATCTTCTCTCGCCCTCTATCCTTATGTATATATCGTTCTTTATTTGTTTCCGTCGCTTCCAAATGAAACCCTGGCCGTCCATATCTTTCCCCCTTAAGTTAGGGTAGCATAAAATGAATTGTTTTTGTTATTACCATATTGTTTTGCTTCAGATAGTAATGGGAATTAGGCGGTTAGGTTAATTGGTGGATTAAAGTATATTTTCAAGCATCCCCACGTAAAAAATCACGGGGGATTGCCAGATCTCAGGGTGTATTTGTTACTGATTTATCTGGTTTTGAGAAACCTGATTATAAAAGGCTAAAATTTATGTCCGAGATGCTTCGAGCTCCATTCTATCGAGGGAAGATGTAATTTCCCCCCATTTCATTTCTTTTCCCTCCCTCTGAGAAAATTAAAATGACAGCTTCGATGTTAACCTAGTCGTCAATTCTTGTGTGATAAAAGAAAGAGCTCATTTAAAACAATAAAAACAGAAACAAAACAGCCCCTACAGGATATACATATAGACGTACGACGCTGGAATATACATTTTAGCAACTTAACTTATATCTCCCCCCCCCCCTAACGGAAGCTCTCGGAACTTTTCAGAGCACAGAAATGAATTCATTAATGCCTCTAAGCCATTCTCACTCTTACTACAAAGTGTACCCCATCCCCCACAACGTTATGCAGCGAGCGATGGTAATACGATGGTTGTTAGGGATTGGGGAGATAGCAGCTGCAACGCGCCACTTACCGTGTTAATATTTAGTCAACTCGGACTTTGAATGAGATAAAATTCGCACGGCTCCGGTAAACACGACACTTCAAACTTGGACGGGGGGAGAGGGATGAGGGATGAGGGGGGATGAGAGGGGAGGAGAGGGTCGCGGGGATGAGGGGAGGAGAGGGTCGCGGTGATGAAGTGGTGATCTGGGGAGTCCGGTGTTCGCGGAGCTTACTACCCCTCATTGTCGAGAGCACCGTACCTATTTCACCGGGTAGTATAATGTAATCTTCATTAGTTTTAAAACTGTCGTAACCCTTAAACTTAAGCGGTCATGAAAGGGGTGAGTTACCGTCCTCTTCCTCCGAGAACCAACGACCGGTTCTTGCTTTTGTTTCAAGTGGATACCCCCAGAAAATTTTCTGTATTATTAATTTTATGGTGATTTATTCCGGTTTTGGTAAGGGGAAAAATATTAGTTGCGGATTTCAATATACGTATATACAGGGTGATTCGTATATAAACGTTTATCTTCTAGGGTGCGTTAGTAGAGCTCATTTGCGACTGATTTAGCAAAAAAATTAATTATACGAAAGTCAACAGTTTTTGAGATATTTTATTTTTTGTTTTTTTTTAGAAGTCCATTATACGGGGTCCGTCTTATATTATTCGGGCTTTATGCTAAGTATCAATCTGAAAGGATTAATTGTACCAACTTCAAAATGATTTTTCTCGATTTTGTTAAATGTGAAACAGCCTGTATATTATAACTAAATGTGATGTATGATTACATTCTGGCTCAATCCATATTAGGTTTTTTTATTTTTTTTTTATTTAAAATTAAAGAAAACAATAAAGCTTTTATCCAATATTTTGGTTACCCGATTGTTGATTAACATTAAGGGAATATAATTAAGGAAAAAATAAATAATAATCTAGAGATAGAATTTAAGAAAAACTCTTTAAAATGCATTTTTGGTTCTAATAAGGAAGGAGACTGACTGTATACAATTTTCCAGATCCACACAGATGCTCAGCATGCAGTACACATCTCTCTCTATGCTTTGTACAAAACTTTACTTTGGAACGAACAAAGCTACTAAAGGTAAAAGGAACAACATAATCCTTAAGCCCCACCAATTAGCTCTAATGGCCGCCAAAGCTCATTTCTCCGCAGTAAGACGGTTGCTGCAATGTAACTTATTTTTGTTTAATCTTTAAGCAAAAAACGACCGACTGCTCAACTTATTGTTAGCTACGTTTCCTTAATCAAGAACGCGAAAGGTATTGCCTGTCTTTTTTTTTATGAATTGACCAATTCTAAATAGGATTCTCTTTTGACATAGTACAAATGGCAAATGAGAAACAACAGATCTTTCTTCGTCGACAAACATTCCTCTATTATATTGATTATAAATAATACGATTTGCTCGTAATTTTAAAAATGCAGTTTTACCACTCAGAAACTCCAGAGCGTTTACGATTCCCATCGTAAACGCCCGGAGCATTTCCGGCAAACTCCGGACGTTTACCAGTTCGATTTCCGGAAATCAAATCGTCTCTTACGATCTGAGTGTCTGAGGAATTCACTGGCTGCGCGAGAGGGTGTCGCTACGAAACGGAATTGAAGGAAATCTAAGGGAGGAAGACTTCGACGGACGGATAACAGGAAATAACTGTTAAATTCCCCTATTTCTATAAAAGAGACACTCCCGTCTCAGTCTAGAGGGTTGGAATGGTCCATTTTCCGTCCCCCCATCAGTCGGGGGGGGGACTCGCAAGAGCCACTAGAGCTCCCAGGGCAAGTCCTAAAAGGAGGAACTTAAAACTTTATATTCCCGGAGTTTGAAAGTGTTCTGTTAATTGGAGAACAATGTTATTATCGACGGCCGGGCCGACGGAAAAAGTGACGTAGGACCATCTCTGGGAACCGTTGCTCTTTTACGCCCCGCGCGTTTTATGCCCGGTCTGGGCGATATTTTTCTAATTCTACGACACCCATTGGTGACGAGGAAATTGATTCTGGAAAAGCAATTTGGGCACTTTCGGATCTCAATTATGGGTTACAACTTTTTCAGTTAAGTTAACTGCGGTTACCCCTTGAAGACATAGTTGCTCTTTAAGCATTATTTGCATAATTTGAGTTTTTAATTGCAAAGTAAGGGTTGAATTGAAAAGAAAATGTTGAATTAACTTGATTGTTTCCTTCACTTCTTTGGGGGCATATCTCGGAAACGATTATAGGTATTTAGTTGCAGTTTTCGCCAGTAAATTTCTCGCGAGAATACTCTTATAAATGGATAGTGAGATTGCTTAGTTGAAAAACACGTTAGAAACATGCACTCGTTTCAATAATTGGCCAATAGGAACCCCAAGCTATTTTAATGAATGTCCAAGTTTAGAAACCAGTTGATACCTATTTCGAGACCCTCTTGGGAATTATTAAGAAATCAACGCGAGGATGCACGAAGACAGGAAAAGAAATATTAGAAGTTCTCCAGCGAACACACCCTCCAGGTTCAACAGAGATAAACTTACAAGAAAGGGAATAAGTCACAGCAGAATTAACTGGGCACTTGGTTCCATTGCGGCCTACAAGTCTCTTGGTCATAACGACATATTCCCGGCCTTACTACAACAGAACAATGACATAATCACAAAATTCTGCGGGCTATTTAGGGCCAGCATGGCGTTGGGTTAAATACCATCAGCATGGAACATGATTGTTATACCGAAACCGGTGAAGCACGGCTGAAGCAATGGCCTACAGACAGATGAGTCTTCATTTATGCTGAAAACAATGGAAAAACTGCTTGAGAAGCAATGAAACCTCTCTCGAAGGGTGGCCAGTTCTCCCTAACCAGCATACATACGAAGCAGGGAAATGTGAAAGTGCACTACATCAGCTGATGGTTAAGATAGAAATATAGAGATAACATCAGGAAATAGCACTAGCACAGATTCTTGACGCAGAATGAAAATTTGGCAACACCCTTTGAGTTCTATGCTGCAGATCATACGTGAGGCAATCTTAGCAGCTGAGACGATATATGGTCCTCAAGGAGAGGTCCTATCTCCTTTGCTGTAGAACATTTTCATTGACGAGCTGTGATAACCTCACTAAACAATGGAGGATTCTACACTCAAGGGTATGCAGACGACTTGATAATGGTGCAAAACACAAACGATAACTTCTATCTAATACAATTTGCTATCAACCAATTGCCAATGGATATGTTAACAATTTTGTTAGCATTTTATACGGCTTCGTCAGTTATCCCCTTATTAATTATGTTTATATCATCCGCATATATATTTTTTATCTGTTACGAAAGTAAAAACGAATCATTTATGTAAATATGTACATCAAGAAAAGAGTAGGCCCAAAAACTGAACCTTACGGCACACTGTGTTAATATTTGCAAACATAGAAATTAGATTGGATAATTGAATAGGATACAAATGGGATCTGAATCGGTGATGTATTCATCCCCTTATCCCAAATTGATTGTTGCGTTAGTTTAAACAGCAGAATTTCGTGGTTAATACAATCGAAAGCAATTGAAGAAATCTAATGAAGAACTCATATGAATCCAAACTTTTGTACATATCACATAACAGCTTAAACAATACCGTGTAATCCCTGCTCTTTCTACTGATAAATCCATGCTGACTGGAATTGGATGGAAGCGTCTGAAAATTTAGAATTCCTTATAAATTCTTTCCTACAACAGCAAAGGGTTCCTCCCCGGTCTTTTGTAATAACCTTGGGGACTGAATACTCTTTACCTCTCCCCTTTAGGACTCCCTTCCTTCCCCTAGGCGACAAGGGGGTCCTGTAATTACGGCATTGATTTCGTTTTCGACGTTGGCACCTCGCCTCCCAGGATTCGAAAATCGTTAATTGGCGTCGCGACAAATTAATTACATGTAGCCCACCCTTAATGAGAGACACGGCAATTCCACGCCGAGAAACGTAAAATAAAAGAGCAATGTATCAATTTTGAATGATGGCGAAACCATGTTGGTGTATATAATTGTAGTTAATTAAGTTTTTTGGCAGTCTATGACGGAAATGATGATATGGTTTGAACTTCTTGGAGCTTCTTGCTTCTGATTATTGATCGAAATTGTTTTGTTTGTTTGTTTCATTTGGGATAAATCGATACGTTTTAATGCCTTTTCAAACTGTTGTCACTTATGATAGTTATAGGTGCAGTTGTAAGGCCTCTGAATTTTCCCTAGTCCATATTTGTCAAATTTACTATTGAAAGAATCAAATATAAAGAAAAGAACTGTTCTTACTATTATTGAACACATTAATAAAATAGAAAAGGCGAAAATTGTTTAGAATTCCAATATCTTAACGAAGATCTATCGGTACCTGAATTTTTCCCAGTCCGCACCTGTAAAATTTACTATTAAAAAGAACCCATTAGACGGAAAAGAAATTTTCCTACTGATATTATACACATTAAGAAAAACAGAAACGATCAGGATATTTTAGGATTCGAAAACCTATCGGTACGTTAATGTTTCCTAGTCCGAACCTGTCAAATTTACCGTTATAAAAGAAGGCAATAGAAAAGCGCTTTTCTTACTATTATTAGACGCATTTAAATGATAAGAATGCTTTAGAATTCCAATGTTTTAGGCAAAATATACCGGTACCTCAATTTCTTCCAGTCCGGACCTGTCAAATTTACTATTGAAAAAAATCAAATACAAAGAATCGAACTTTTCTTACTATTATTGAACACATTAATAAAATAGAAATGGCGAAAATTGTTTAGAATTCCAATATCTTAACGAAGATCTATCGGTACCTGAATTTTTCCAGTCCGCACCTGTAAAATTTGCTATTAAAAAGAGCCCCTTAGACAGAAAAGAGGTTTTCGTACTGTTATTATACAGATTAAGAAAAACAGAAACGATTAGGATATTTTAGGATTCAGAAACCTATCGGTACGTCAATGTTTCCTAGTCCGAACCTGTCAAATTTACCGTTATAAAAGAAGGCAATAGAAAACCACTTTTCTTACTATTATTAGACGCATTTAAATGATAAGAATGCTTTAGAATTCCAAAGTTTTAGGCAAAATATATCGGTACCTCAATTTCTCCCAGTCCGGACCTGTCAAATTTACTATTGAAAAAAATCAAATATAAAGAATCGAACTTTTCTTACTATTATTGAACACATTAATAAAATAGAAATGGCGAAAATTGTTTAGAATCTGAATATCTTAAAGAAAATTTATCGGTACCCCAATCTTCCTTAGTGCGGACCTGTCAAATTGAATTACTATTGGATAAGAGGCTAATATGAGAACAGTTTATTTCCACCTTTTCACATTATTAAAATATAGATGAGTTTTCCAAGTTTTAGAATCCCAATGCTTCAACGATCAATCCATCGCTACCTCAATTTTTCCCATTCCGGACCTGTCCTGAATTTAAAACAAACACCGTCAACGTGTCACGGACACTCCGGGAGGTACGACCACCCGAACGGCTCCCTAGGTATTCGGCAAATAACCATTCTCAAACTCCGGGGGAAATGATTCACTACTTGTTGATTTACGGGCGAAGTTTTTGATTCAATTTATGGGTTTGTTTGCTGCGTCCTTTTGGGGCCGTCCCGGACTTGGAGGCACCGTGGCGACCCTTCGCAATTGTTACCCCGTAGGAGAGAGACATCCGGCCGACAAATGTGACCCCCCTTTGGTACGTACGATTTGTCTTCAGGTATTGTCGAAATAGAACGATTTTAGATCGGAACGAGATTGAAAAATAAAAAAATATATGGCATAAGTATGGTCCCAGAGGGATACCAGATGGTTTAATAGGACGGTTTTCGGCGAAATAAATGAGGTTGAAAAATAAGGGAATATGGGAACGGGATTTGGGGAACCCCATATTTTATAATAAGAATTTCGAGTCAGCTATAACTTGTTTTGAATTTGTTTATCTTAAATGGTAGATTCGCGTTCAAATTTAATATCTATCGATAAGGGACGTCCTGTATATTGTTTTAAAAATATTATTTTCGAGTAAAGGTGTTTTAAATTTGTTCTATGTCGAAATAAAGTTGAAAAACAAAACGAGATGGGGCATACAAATGGTCTTTGCGGAATCCCAGATGATGTAATGGCGATTTTTAGCTATGATAAAAATTAACTCCCTTTGCACAAATTCTAAATACCGCATATCTTAATATTTAAGTTGAAAAAGCCGTTTTTTTTAAATATACACAAATAGAAAATCTCTAACCTGTCCTTGCTGGCTGTAAAACAGATGCCTCACTAATATTTGTGGCAGTAAATTCTAGAAATTATAATTTCAGAGAGAATATTGGCCCAAAGGGGCAAATGAAAAATAGTCTGATAGGATAAATCATTCGGGATCTGGTTGACAATGGCAGCCGGCGTGCTTTCGAAACATACAGGCTGTCTTATAAAAAAGAGATTAAAAAACAGTATAGTCTAATTTTTAAAACCTTAAAACGCTTAAAGGCTATAAATAATTTTATCAACTCATTTTGTAGTCCACATGCAGTCATTTAACTTTCTGTTTCAATTATTAAAACCGGCCTATAAATAGAGGCGTTATGGATTCGTCTTTTTACATTAACATTATTTATTCCCTAGACGTGTAGAATCCTTCCTTGCCGACTGAGAGGGAGATATAGACATTTAACTTAATAATTTAGTATGCAACCAATAATACACGTTAAGAATTATAAATCAAAATAAAAGTGCGCAAAATCGATTATAATTAATAAGAAAACAAAAGACGGTGGCAGTGATCATAATAATACATTTTGCAAATATTTTCGAAAAAATCGAAAAAATTAACGAATAGCAATCAGTATTTCTCATATTTCCAATTCTCTTATGATTATTTCCTAAAATACATTGACAAAAATTGCCAATTTAATAGACATACTTCGTCTAAAAACACAAATTAAAATCTAAAATTATATTTAAACAAAAACCTAACCTCAAAATAAAATTTCCCTAAATAGGCGGTAAAAATACCGTATCTTTTTAAGAAACCAATTTAGCATCGCCCAACAGCAATTTTGATTCGATTATTAATTTCTAAATTTGAACTAACCTTATGCTTCCTATACGATCCATCTCCAGCGCCAATTTCCACACCGAAAATGACAGTTTTCCACACTCAGAATCAGTTTTACACCAACTAATGAAAGACCGGGGAAAATCCATAAAGAAATTTCCAACAATTCACTACCGAAAACACAGGAATGTTTGTAACACGAAATTTGTATTAAACTCTAGAGAATATGTGCGAGAAAGATCACCCATAACCGGCCAAGATAAGATACTGACTGAGATGGAATATTGAAGTTATCCAATCCAAGCCTACCTGTTAGAAAAATAAACACATTTTTTTGAGCCTGTAGTTTCTTGAGTGGTATTTAACAGATGTGATTAAATAAACTCTGTCTCTTTCTTTGTATGTGCGTCGTGTTTCAAGGTAAAAAATACTAAAAAATAGATTCAAATTTAATGTATTATTGGGGTAAATAAAACAATTACAATAAATGCTATTTTCAAATTAATATATTAAAACGCCATTAGAGGAATATATGTATGTACACTAGCGACACTTTCTAATTGTACGACCTAACGCTCAACGTAGAGCCTACATGCCTAGCATGGATTGTAGACAGCTTATTGCATTCGTTGGCTGCCTCGCAATCTGTAAACACGAATGTGCGGTGTCTGTGTGTATTTTAAAAATGGCTTAGGTGCATTTATAAATGTGCAAGAAAGCATCTATTATTTGACGTATTTGAGTAGGAAGAAATGTGTTTGATGTTTCAAGTATTTCGAATAAAATAATACTGTAGTCTTATTAAATTGTTTTGAAAGGTAATTCCATTACTTTTTGTGGTGAAATTTTTTTGTGTTCCGTTAAAAATTAGACGTTGATTATCTCATAATTGCAAAAAAATGACACCTGTCTAAAACTAGTATACGTCATTGGACAGTTTAAAGAAATTTTAAAGAGCATTCATAAAAGACCACCGAATTTTTGGTTTATTCTGTAATTTTTGTCTGAAATTAGATCAGATCAGTCCCGTCACATATGTCCCACCCTGTATATAAGTAGGCATATTTCCATTAAATAATATAAGATAGAATTAAATAATATAAGATAGAGAGATAATATAAGATAGGTTCGCGCAAAATGCAACGCAAGCCGTATCCAGATTTCGTCTGTTGTATTTATATTTTATATTTATATTAGTGCAACTATCATAACATTTGGCTGTTTTCCAAAAAAAAACTTTTGCCAAAATATATTTACGATAGAATAAATCCTTTACCTTCTAGATACATACATAAATAAATTTCAAAATTAGAATCCAAGAACATATTTCTTTCCTTCCTAAGAACTCATCCTTACAACGTTTTTCACTTACCAGCCAGCGAGAAAAAAAAATAAACAAAGCAATGCGATCTCGGCGAAAAAGATATTGGAAAATCCCGCACGTTTTTCTTCATCACCGTACTTCAAGAGTCGCGGAAAAACGTGCCTCGGAAGAAGAAGGGGAGAAACAACTTATAAGAAACACAGGGCAAAAACGCCTTTTTTTCCCAGCTATCTTTAGAGGAATTTTCACCATTGAATTCTTAAGCAACCTCGAATTCTAACTGCACAACTTCGCAATTAATATTTGCGAGTATGTAACCACCTCCACTTGTCTTTATAACCCTCCTTTTTTCTAATTAATTTTTTTATTTTGATCCGGATTTAGATTTGCATACAACGAGCGTTTTCCGGAGCTTACAAGGGGAAAGGTGGAAGGGATTAACTTCCGGAAGATCTTGTATTTTATTCAATTTGACGCCTCCGGTGAAAACTTCGCTAATTGCATTTCCCGGAAACGTTTTAATGCATTTTCCGCGAACGAAAGCCGGATCATAACAGTTCCGGTTAGTTTCGAAGTGAATCGTTACTCTAAAACAAGTTTTGAGTGTGGGGTTAGTGTCATAATTAAAAGTTGTCCCAAAGTTAGGACGAGTTTGCAAACTCCGTAGACAGCACGTAAGTACATTGAGCGACAGATAAGGGAATAAAATTTTTATATGCTTTTATATAGGTGATTCTGACATAAATGGTAAAAAAAATTATCTATAGGTAATTTTAAGAAAACGGCATTGGAAAAAATAGGAGTAAATATCTCGGCTTTACTACTGGCTGAAATCCCCGCATACGAAAATGAATTTATGTTGGATAAAATCAAATATCACTGATAACTGCGTTTTCTATATTTACTGTAATGTCATTTGTCAAATTCAGTCGTTGCAATCCAATCCAATTCCGCTGCTTTCGTCTTCTATTCTCTATCAAATTGTTGTTTGCTTATATTTTCCGTTTTATTATATTTTAAATATTGTCTCCAAAATAGTTTTTGTCAGAACTCGGATTATTGCACTACTTGATAATTTGAGGTATGTTCTATCTATTTAAAGTACAAAAAGGTGATTATTGAGAATTATTACAGGGTGTTCAGTGTTTTAGTATGGCTGAAGAAGAAGTATTGGATCGGAATGATAACCCATTACCGGGACCATAAAAAAATCCCCAAGGAAAACATATCTGCAGTGTCCAAAAGTTTGGAAAGATACAGCGGTAGTTGATGCAAAGCAAGCATTTATTGAAGGAACTACAACCGGTTTAAGACAATCATCCGGAAAAGGAAATTATTGATTGTCTTGCATATTGATAGTGAAGAGGGGTTTGCTAAAAATGGTCTCCTGTTATTTGAATCAAAGAATACTGGTGACCATCATGGGGAAATGAACGGTGAAGTGTTCAAAGAGTGGATGGCAACATTTCTACTTGATCTTGAGCCCAACTGCATTATTGTAACGGATAATGCTCCCTACCACTTCGTTGAGGCTCAAAAATTACCTAATGAATCATGGCAAAAAATACTCAGTAATTGAGTGTCGAATATCTCGGTTCGTAGTCGAAAAAAGCGCATTTTGGTATATAATACACGAGGATTACATAAGTTGCATATATCCAATTTCACCTGAAAACGCAATTTACTTCGTAATTCGAAAAATACTAAACCCTAAGCATCTACCAGAGGAACAACAAAGCAGAACGGCATTTTCTCGCGTCCTCATTCTCTTTATGGGAGAACACGAAAGCAAATAACGAAAGGGGGACATAGTGGCAGTCAAATTAAACGTACCAAGAACTGCTACTAGCATGCGAACGGCTAGAAGGCACTTCTTTTGCGTCAACGTTCCAAAATTAACTGTCAACCTCTCAACGGTATCGCGAACTGTTTCGTTTGCTTGTGTGCTCCTTCTTTCTGGCAATTGCTCAGTGGAAAGAATGGCGTGCAGACGTGTTTCCCAATACAATTCCGTCGCGAGGTACTGGACTGCAAACTAACGGCTTGGAGAATGTCGCATCGCGTAAACGAAAGAACTATTTTATTTGCAAATGTCTTCGAGAGGTATTTGTTAGTGGAGTGGATGGTATAAATGGAAAGAATTTGGAAAAGTAACCTAAATGTAGGGAGGATCACGAAATGGCAAAAGCAACTTTGAAAATAGATGCACGTGAGGAACTGAATTATTATTTTTCGTGGGGTTTTGATTAAAATTATTTCTATCAGATATGTCCTTATGATATTATATATACCGGCTGAAACTTTTTCGGCCCTCACCATGGGGGTCTCGCTTATTATTGGAGATAGAGGGTAGGTTTCAATTTGGCAAAGTTGCTATATTTAGTGTTTCTTATGAATCCGAAGAAAAAATAAGCCTGTGACAAATGACGTTGGAGATTTTTTTTTTTAAAACAAAAAAAAGACATTTACCCCAAACACTTTTATTAGGCCTTGCGGAGAAAAACTAAAAACACATCCTCAGGGCCACTTTTGATCTTCTATCTAATGGTGGACTCGAAATTTTTATATGGCGTTTCGATTCCTTCTGGCCATCATCAACTTTCTTATTTCTTACCGGCGCCATATTGGAGTTTAAAACCGTCAAAGCGAGATCTTTTTCTGATTTCAAACAAGCACAATAAGTTGAAAAAAGTTTTGATATTATGGTTTTATTGACCAAGAATACATTGTAATATTAAATAAGGTAGCCATGAAATTTAAAACTGTCAAACGTTTCAATTATCGTTCATTAGTAATGGAAAAATGTCGTACACCAACGAAAAGAAACGAGATATGTTAAGTATTCTTCATTCATCGAGCTGAAATACAACAGAGGGTAAAAAATATTTACAATTGTATCCAGAACGACAACATATGCTCAGCAAACGCTGAAAATTTCAACCGCGCATACCCTCTGGTTCGGTCTCTATGCTCCCCCAAAGTTCCTCGATTGTGCTTCAAACCTCCTAGATTGTCGCTCAACTCTAATTTTCTTGCGACACTTGTGGACAGCAGAATCGCGTGAAACTTTACAGGCATAGTTAGTCATATATGCTCAGCACACGCTGAAAATTTCAACTGCGCATACCCTCTGGTTCGGTCTCTACGCTCCTCCAAAATTCCTCGGTTGTACTTCAAAATTGAGCTAGCGGAACGGGTATACCGGCTCACAATGCAGGAAATGGTGTATTAAGAGATTCCAAACCATTGGATTAGAACTAGTGGAGTTGTTAAAATTAATATTTCTAAAAATGATATCCCACAAAACTTTGAAGAACTTCGAGATAGACTCCAGAATACCTTCGATGTAATTCCTAGAAGAACCATATAGAAGGCAGTTCCAAATGCCGGAAACCGTGCGCGATTGTGTATTAACCAAAATGGCCAGTTATTTGAACATTTACTGTAATTATTGGTTCATTGTTTTGTTTTTTATTATTACTGTTATTGTTATTTTCATTTATTGTTACAAATCAGGTGCGAGGCTTACATAAACTTTGCAAAACACACCTCTAGTTTACCATTTATAAAATATCCCATTCGTTTTAATTCAAATTCCTGCTAACATAAACATTACGCGGCGTGTTAAACAATCCATTCTCGAAGTTTCTATCTAGATCTAGAAGAATGGTTCGATGTGGCTGTTGTCGTTCTGAATATTGTATTTTCAATTTTTTTTTTCTGATTATTGTATTGTTGTATTTCCGTTCGATAAATAAAAAATACTTGACATATTTCGTTTCTTTTCGTTGGTATACGATATTTTTCTACTACCAATGAATGATAATTGAAACGTTTGACAGGTTTAAATTTCATGGCTACCTTATTTAATATCAAAATGTGTTCTTGGTCAATAAAACCATAATATCACGACTTTTTGTCAACATGTTATATATGGTTGAAATCAGAAAAAAAAACTCTTTTTGACGGTGTCAAAATCCAATATGGCGCCGGTAAGAAATAAGAAAGTTGATGATGGCCAGAAGGAATCGAAACGTCATATAAAAAGTTCGAGTACACCATTAGATAAAAGATCAAAAGTGACCCGGAGAATGTGTTTTTATTTTTTCTCTGCAAGGCCGAATAAAAGTGCTAGAGATAAAAGAAGAATTTTTTTGTTTTTTAAAAAAATCTCGAACGCCATTTCTCACAGGCTTATTTTTTTCTTCGGATCCATAACAAATACAAAATTTAGCAACTTTTCCAAATTTAAACCTATCCTCTATTTCCAATAATAAGCGATAAATCAATACGGCAAAAATTTGTGAGGCATACAAAGTGTGACATCAAATCGAATATCCAGCAAATCCTTCTTTTGATTTTCAAAAGATATACCTAAACAATTTTTATGGGTAACCAATACACCGTAAGAAAAGCCTTTGCAGGAAGCAGAACTCCAAAGGTATGCTGATCAAAATCGTAGATTCGTATCGAAAAAATATTTCTAGATACTGTGGATATATGAACAAAAAATTAGTCCTATGATGCATTCTAAAACTACAATATTCGAGCAGATTAAGATTTTCCCTATAGCGAAAAAATCTTAAAAGTTCACTTTAGCGGAATTTTGAAGAAGTGTAAACTCTTCTTCCGTCAAGTATTATATTACCACAAACAATTTTTTACTCTGAATATTTGTTTTTTCAAGTTTATAAAAAACCTACATCCTTAATAACGAATCTGAAGCAGTACCACCAACCATCATTGAAATCGTGACTAGCATAATGGGATTTGATACGACCTGGATCTGAGGACTCCTCGTGAAGAAAAAAGAACAGAGAGGGGCTTAGTTATCTGTTCTTGACCACCAGTCACTGTTAGATTAATTGCCAAAAAGAAAAATCTGTTTTTATTCGCTCCTACCGACAAATCCCTTCCCGGACGAAGCATCCTTTGGTGTTTCAGACAGGGTTGATGGATATTTCTATTGTATTTCTATTGTTTTAGGAGAGTAATTTTTAAGGATAAAAAGTATTTGAATCGATATTCTTACTAAATTCACTCGAAAGAAAATGTGCCAAGAAATATTTATCGTATTTGTTTCCAAGAACACCATTTTATGTACGGAACATAATTTAAGTTTATTACAGCTGACACAATACAGGAATCCCCACTCGACGAAACGCAAGATATAAAACAGGTTTGGCGCCCCGCACAAAAACAAAAGGTGGAAAAATGACAAAACTCCGCTCTAACCGTGACTCCCGGCTAATAGAAGGCTGGTGGGTACAACGACTCAACTGTATGCGACCACGTGGTAATCTACAACCGCACACGGAGTGGAAATCGAGGTCGGGTACAGTTCGACACGATTCACCTTTGTTTTATACCGTAAAACGAGTTGGGTACCGCAGATTTCTATCTACGGCTTGAGTAGCGACGTATTTGACTCTCGTATGTGTTAATTTGTGAAAAAATGGAAATAGATATCTCGACTTTTCTTGATATGGCCAAAATAACGATATTTATTGGGTAAAATGCATAGCGACGGACGTTAAAAAGGTGCCAAAGTGTACAGTTGCACCAGATCAAATGTTTCCAATATGTGACAACGTTGATTCGATACTATTTTTTTTAAATAAATGTATCTGTGATCACTAAAAATATTAGAAAATAAAAGAAAAATCATGTTAGGGATTTTACAGACATTATAAAGACGGTTTTTCTTATTTCCATAATCTTTTTCGACGTAAATCTATCATTTGCAATACCACTCCATAAAGTAAGGTACGCTCGGGAAAATACCGTTTAAACGCAGACTTTGATTATATTGAAAGTTATTTTGTAAAATGTATATTCAGAGTAGGTAAAGTATAATTAATATACAGAGTGATGGGGGATATAGTCGAAAATAAAAGGTTAATTTCTACTCACGTCACCTCATTGTGTAATGGCCGGTCTTTAATGTAGTGCATACCTGTAACAAAAAGATAATATTTATTTATACGAATCGTTGCAAATTAATATGCTTTAATGAGTACTATTTTTAGTTACGGCAAAACTGAAAAGCCCAGCTTTGCCCAATATATTTTACAAGCAAGTCATGACAAGAAGAAACAGATAGATCACTATTCTAGTGAAAACAAACATTTACTGATACATCAACAGGTCATAGAAATGGGTGTTCCATTTGACTCTGGATTAATATTTACAAGTCATGTAAATAAAACACTTGAAACAGTATAAATCTTCACTATATTAAAAATAAAAGTAACAATTGTTTCGCCAAAACAT
>JARFOC010050271.1:0-20569 GCA_031763485.1 Osmoderma eremita | reverse complement strand
CTCATCGAGGTGGTAAGGGTATTTTTTATTTTTACTATTTTAAGCCACCGTATCCTATTTTGTATTTTATATAAATACTTCTAAAGTTTGGATGACAAAAATCAACCTTGAGGAACAATACCTAGAGCAACAAAAACAAACTACTTTGGTACCGCACGACAATCTGTTTAAAAAATATTTTAACGAAATTTCATGCTCACGTCGGATTGTTAGAGTATATCGTGGGGCAGACGCGAATACGGACCATTTTTTACTGGTGATGAAAATGAGACAAGAGTTACCTACCCTAAAGAAACATAGGAGTGAATGTGTGAAGAATTATATAATGTCTTGGCACTGCGAGATAATCAAGTCGAAGTAAAGTTGAAAGCAACAAAAGGAATGGCCATCCAAATAACCTTAAATGACACGGCGGAACAATTACTCAGAAATACGAAAGAAAGGAAGAAAGTACAACAATGAATGTAAGCTAGCATGTGAAGAAAGGAACAAGGCTAGACTGAGAATGTTGAAAGACGCATCGGAGAGAAATAAAAGACTTTTCAGGGAGATGAGAAACATAGCTAAAACAACGTGCAGAAGAAACAAACGACAGTACCTACCTAGACAGAAAATTAAGTATTTTGAAAGAATGTTACGAGAGTAAAAATATTAGAAATTTCTATCAAGAAGCAAACAGGAACACACAAAATAAAGATAGGTTGATGAGGTAGAAATGAATTGGACGAATTAGAGAGCAACATTACAGAGAAACTATTTTAAAAATTTATTGGGCAAACGGCAATAGGAAGAAGCAGTCAGTACATCAAGTCCCAAGCAGCAAAATTCGAATTTGCCGCAATTATTTTTAGTAACTTCAACTTAAAGATATTAAAATACCCATTAATGTAATACAAAATTGTAGGTAATTTCATGCTTTAATGTTGAAGTTACTAATAATAATTGCGGCAATTTTGTCAGAATTGAATCTTAGAACCAACAGAGCAGGAGATAAATGACATAATTGCAAATCTAAAAAATTACAAAACTCCCGGGGAAAATGGCCTTCACGTTCACAAAAGCAAACATCTAATTTCTTAGAACATTATACATATACGTTTCATGACATCCCAATCAGCAAAATTCAAATTTGCCACAATTATTTTCAATGACTTCAACATTAAAGCATGAAATTACCTACTATTTTGTATTATATTAATGGGTATTTTAATGTCTTGAAGTTGAAGTTACTAAAAATAATTGCAGCAAATTTGAATTTTGCTGCTTGGGATAGTTTTGGAGAATAAATATGCAACTTATCTTTATTATATAGGTATAAATGTGAAGAATATGCATAATAAAACCTGGAAATAACTTTTGAAAGCTAGTGTATATAGAACCCGTTGTAGTTTCTGCGCCCGCGCATTCTACCCCCTTTGTTGTAATTTGTGTTGTGTACACACAAGCACAGACAAAAGTACCAGCTGAGTGCTCGACAAGTACAGAATATACTCAGAGGTGATGATGTTTGATAATTCTATTATTAACACGGTTGTTTATTGTGCGTAGTACTTATAATTTTATATTTAAAAATGCCAGGAACAGTTCTTGAAAACCTCAGTGGTAAAAAATTAAGTATACTTGTGTGTGTTCTTTTAGTATGCCAAATAGCATGTTTTTTAATTGGTGGCTACATGGCATCTTCGCCGGCCGGCACACAAGGAATTTACGCTACTGTGTGTTACGACGAAAGTGAAGGAAAGAGAGATAAGTTGTTAACCATAGAAGAATGTAGAAATGGAAAGACCATTGATTTACATAACGAAGAACTTACAAGTAAACTGACACCTAAGAATCTAGTGTTCGTAGTCCAGTTGCCATTAGGCATGCCTCCTGGTGGTTTTTCTCGATGGCAACAAAATTTAGTAGGAGTACTTCAAATTGATTTAGTGCACGTGCCTCCAATGATATTGGATCCTATCGTGGAGTTAACATTAGACGTAAAACTTGGATATAAAAACGAAGGCGACAAGGAATGGAAACCTTATGCAAGTGCTGTGGAGAGAAGATTAATGGACTGTTCCGGCGATGGTTCATCTGAAACAAAATTAGATGGATATGCATATTCTTGTTCTGTGGTACCACTCTTTGAATTGGGGTCCCTTTATCATGATTTCTATATATTAAATTTACAATTACCAGACGATAATGGTAAAAATGCTTTTAAAGCACGTATTGAAGATATACAGTTGCATATTATACATATGAATGGGGGTTTCACTATGATATGGATGATTATGAAGTTTGTATTTTTCCCAATTGTAATAGCAATAATGATTTGGTTTTGGAGAAGAGTGTCTACACTGTCAAGAACACCAGCTTTGCTCGAGTATATGCTTATATCTTTAGGAGGTACGTTAGCATTTCTTGATCTACCTATTGAATATTTAACATTATATTTCGACATGCCTTTTATGTTATTGTTAAGTGATATTCGACAAGGTATCTTCTATTCAATGCTTTTATCATTTTGGCTTGTGTTTGCCGGTGAACATATGTTAATACAGGATAACGGTGAGAAAAATTCATTAAAATTATATTGGAAACATCTCAGTGCTATCGTAATTGGTTGCATGTCATTATTAATATTTGATTTATGTGAACGAGGTGTTCAGTTGCGGAATCCTTTCTACACGATCTGGGTCACACCGATTGGTACAAATTTGGCATTATCGTTCATAATACTTGCCGGAATGTCAGCCAGTATATATTTTATATTCTTATGCTATATGATTTGGCGCGTATTTCGCAATATTAGCATTAAGAAAACGGCACTACCTAGCATGTCCACCGCAAGGCGATTGCATTACGAAGGCATTATCTATCGTTTCAATTTCTTGATGCTTGCCACACTTGTGTGTGCCGCCATAACTATTATTACATTTATATTTGGCCAAGTAAGCGAAGATCAGCATAACTGGGACGATGGTATGGACGGCTATGATATAGAAATTGCATCTGCGGTGTATACTGGAGTGTATGGAATGTGGAATATTTATATTTGTGCCATGTTAATGCTGTATGCCCCAAGTCATAAGCAGTGGCCTGCTGAACCAATTTGTGGTGAACATGGAGAAGAGGTAGAATTCAGTCGTTTACCTACAGATCCCAGTCCTAATGAAATATCTTCATTAACTTCCTTTGCTAGTAAAACCACTATTGACTAAACTATATTCAATGTTTAATTTATTTTGTCTTTAAGTATGTGTATTGTTACTTGTGTCTCTGAAAATTGCATTTATTTTGTCAGTATTTTATAAATGTGTAGTACCTAGATTTTTATTTATGTGATCATAACTTTAGCAGCTCTTAAGGTTTTAATGGCCCATGGCTTCGATAATATTCACCACGGATTTCCATTTTTTCCTATCATTTGCCCTTTTTTTCCAATGCCGCGACTCCTGCTTGCCTCAGATCCTCCTTCACTTCCTCGAACCACTTCTTTTTTGGTCTGCCCCTTTTCTTCTTTTGTGCCTGTGGTTGTCCATTCGCCAAATATCTAAATACCCTTTGGCTTTGTATTCTTTGATTTATGCTTGGTTGATTGTACTTATTCATCACCTCTTTACTTGTTCTTTTTCTCCAATTCCATTGCGTATGGTGAACCTCATCAAAAATTCTTCTAAGCACCTTCCTTTCCCATCTTTTAAGTTTTTCTTGTTTTTTTTTACTTAGAACTGGACTTCGCTACCATATAATACCTATGCAAGAATTTTGATAATACTCTACTTAAAATCGAATATTCTAATTTCCATAATTATATATTATAGTACTATAAATATGCATTGTGCTTTTCTATAAATATTAGGTAGTTTACCGCATTATTGTAAACTAAGAATGGTTTAGTTTTCTGACAAATTATGGAAATAATTTTCATATTAATTAAGAAGTGTAAGATGTAGAAAGTACTGATTTTGACTTAGCATAAATATGCTTATTAATTTATGATATTATATCAAATTGCAACAAAAGGTGGTTTCGCCAGCATTGTTTAGATTTAAAACTTTAATTCTCAATGCAAATATGATAATCAAATAGATATACAGCCATTATTGCATTACTAATTTGATACCATGGAGGGAATGCCAGGTTGATCTGAACATAGGATAGGTATTCCGTGTGATCACATGCTGTTTGATCCCTACTTAAAGCATGCAAAACTTGTACCCCACGAATTTTTAAATTATAAATAAGGATATATATATTCGATGTTTTATATACATAGGACGTTTAGATACTTTTAGTATATAACTTAATACAGTATTAAATTTATTGTGATGTATTCATGTTTACATTCTTTTTGATGTTGGTATACTTTAATGTACTAATAAATTATATTATTAAACGATAATGTAGTTTTTATTTTAGACGTAATTGAACTGAATGTTTCAAGAAGAAATAAATTTGAAGAGATCCACTATAGTGGTAGTCCTTATAGGTACAAAGGTTTTGTATATACACATGGGCCACCCTAAATGAAACAGACTGAATAATTTGCAAGAATAAAACTCTATATATATGATTTTCACAGCTTCAAAAGAATCCTTCAGCTGTGATTCTAATATTTACTGCAGACAAGTTATCCAGTGTTAACAATAAATTAATATTACGCTTGCCCTGTTCCAACACACAGCTTGCTGACGGTTCATGATCACGTCAACCAAACGAACGACAAATTGGAGTCTTTGAGAACTGAAATAACCGCGCGTTGGAACAGAGCTATAATAAACACTTAACAAACAACTTGAAAGCACTCCATACCGCACAAATATCTCCACGGCACGGAGTAAGTTTTTTTGTTTAAGTGTATGTCATTAACTGAAACTGCTGCAGTTCCTAAGATGAGTGACGAGTCTATATACAAAAAAAAAATATTTTGCCTTTTGTTGTAAGTATTCAAGCTTTTATTAGCACAGGTGGATTCCTGTGGTGGATTCTTATTAGTGAACGGGTGTTTAGTACTTCGTAGAGACAACGTAAATTCGTTATGGTGGGTTTCTACGCATCTGTTGTGCGCCGTCGTAGGAATGCATTTACAATTTTTCCGCTTTTATGCTTGCGTTTCTTCCGTCGTTACAAGAAGTTTATAATCTCGAAAACGTTTCTACTACTATCCTTATAAATTCCCATATTTTTCAATAAAGTATAGTAAGCATAACTTGATTCTACCGTTCTTATATTCCACAAGAAAAGTACATATTCCTTTCTCGAATGGTTTAGAGCTCTACTTCATTTAAATTACATCTCCGTTTCACCAACCACAAACTACGAATTCTAACTCATAGGTGGCGCTTACGTAGACTTTGAGAATAGGTTTGTTTGTTTTGGCCAAAGCGTTATCGTTGATTTTATTATTGGAAACATTCTACAGATGTCTTACTGTCGTTTGGTTGCCACTTTTTGGGGCGAAAATTCCCATAAGGATTAGTTACTTTTGGGCATCTCTGCGCATAAACTTCATTCACGTTAAGGAAACAGTAGTGGGCGCTGTGATATGCGGACGTATTACACAGGAGCAATATATTCGGAAATAGTGGCAAATTTAAATTTATTTTGGTACCTTTGGTGTAAACCAGGGGTTACTCGACCAGTAGAGGGCTCTGAGTGTAAAATTGTAGAACTCTACATAGATTATTTTGAATTTATATTGCAATTCCTTTAGTTGTTGATAGTTCTTTTGATTCTTACTTATTGTTTAATCATTATTGTTATTTTATATATGTGTATATGTGTGTTATATATGTATGTGTGAATTTCGTCTGTAAAGATTGACGTGTCCAAAATAATTTGTTAACGCACGTCGAGCTAAAAATGATTCATCGCTAGGTATACGGACCCGACCGTACTTTTTAGTGTAATTATATTTCTAATGGCTATATTTTTATTGAGTAGGATAGATTAAGCGAATTGTTTCTCTTCAGAATGTTTAGTTTGTAAGTTGCTATTGTAGAAGTCAGTACGTGAATAAAATTGGTTAGTGCGTTGTTGTGTTTGAAAAATAAGTGGATTTAACAATTATGTGCGGCAGGACTAATCCGGACAGTGGGTTTATTGTATTCCGTCTGATAAGCAAAAAGATTAATTCCAATTGTAAATATAACTTTCGTTATGTTTACGTTACGTGTACGTTAATCGAAGCCGTCAATGCGTGTTTTTGCACCACTTGTGCGCGCACTTTCTGAAACAGAATTATAGTTGTGCTACTTAAATACACTTTTTGGCATATTTTGTGAATGACATGCGAAAAGAAGCTTGTATAGAAGAGTGAATATAATTGTCAAGTTTTAAATACATGAGACTTGGCGCGGTAGTCTGTTTACTTGGGTTTGTAGACCACCAGAGGGATAGGGACACAATTTTAACGTTAAGTGCCCCACTGTCTTTATTATATTATCTCTGGCAACGACAAATGACATTACAGTAAACGCAGAAAACGCAGTTATCAGTGATATTTAATTTTATCTAACATAAATTCATTGCGTCAAAATTATATCCTTTTTCTGTGCGTAAATCTATCGCGGATTTTAGCCAATAGTAAGCCGAGATATTTTCTTCTATCTTTTCCAACGCTGTTTTCTTAAAATGAATGGACTGTAGTTACTAGTCGCACACCGAGAGAGCAAAAATGATTGTCATGTCTGAAATTGTAGGTTAAGTATAGGATACGGTGGCTTAAGATAAATTTAAGTGAAAAAATACCCTTTACCACCTTGTTGGGTAAAGAACTCTGAATACGCATTTTGGCAACTAAGTTGCCATCCTCAGCAGAAAACCACAAAGGAAAAAATACAATGTCAGGCGTAGCACTCCGAGAACAATCCTGCTCTTAGAACGCTACTTTCAACATTGCAATGTTGAAAGTGGTCACTCCGCCACTCTCTGCCAGTCCTCTAAAAATTTGTTGTTGTTTTTATGATAAACCTTGTATGTAGAAACACACTTTTGCACTTTTTATTATTCCTTAAATTCCTCTGATTCAATTTCTGTTTATTTTTTGAAGATTTTGGAGCTTAACGTTTCAAAAAAAGACACTGATTGACATTATTATAAAGCTTTAATAAATAAATGGAAATATAATTATCAAAAATTACATGTTTGTACAAAAATAAATATCCATTGCTACCTACATTAATATGTTCATAATCTTAACTTAATATGGAAAACTTTTTCCAACAATGAATCTTAACAGTTTTAGTGTGTGTATTGGAGTAATCCGCAATAATATGCGTACGATACTGATTTTAAAATGCATTTTCACAGAAAATATAGCGTATAACTTAATCACTAACTGAGCTAGTCGTCGACAAATTACTTGATGAACTTCCAAGACTTTCGCACGCTTCGAGAAACAGATCTGGGTTTACCATTTCCATGACTCGCCAGGCGAGGGACTTTCCTGCAAATTAGAGGAATACATGAGTGCACCGATACATACACATTTTCAAAATGCAAGTAACTGATAAATTGAACAAATTCTTCTGAATTTTTAATCATTATTCGCAAGTGGTTATCTTTGAGATTTTTTTATACGAACAAAATTTTTTATTGGGGCTAATTTGCAATAATAATTTAAACCAAACGTACTTTATAGGTTTTAGGTTTAATATACACGGATTAATTTTAACCATGCGATCTTAAGCTGTTTCTTCTTTTAACAGAATCCAGTCCTATTTGTTCGGTGGTAGCGCAAATATTCCAGAGTTGTTCCAAAATTTTGTCGGAAAACTTGCATGCTTGGCATTCTATACTCCAATTTGCCGACTCTGCAAAGATATTGCATTGTTTTCTTTTCACAGAACCCCTTTTTGATATATGGATAGATATAATGGCAGAGTTTTCAGATATGGCCAAAAAGAATGATAATATGTGTTCCACGGGAAGGAAGGAAAAGGGACAGATCACCTGAACCTTGGGAGAAAAAAATTGACCAATGCAAAAGAGAGGCCCAAAGGATTGGGATCGAAATGATAGGACTGACATGCTGGACGCCTCAATCGCTGTAGGACCCTCGCGGTTAATTATAATTAACTTAATGGAAAATTGAGCGCTGTATTGTTAGTTCAAGATATGTATAAAGAAGAATTTAGTTAATCACATTTTTCGTATATTAATCACCAAATACATACAGAGTCGGTAGCCGAAGATAACAGATAGATACATTTAGTAACAATGACTACTCACCAATTTGTATGCTATCCTTAATTTCTTCTGATTTCTCGCAGTAATGTAAAGCAGCTTTTCTTAGACTATCGCAGTTGCATTGATCAGCCAGCATAAGTATATTCGCTACGTTGCTTGGTGTTAGACTATCTAGCAGAGCCCGTTCACATATACTAGTTAATCCCGGCAGAGAGAATCTCGTGGATAAAGGAAGCATTTTTGCAGCAAGAGATTCTGGATTATCCACTTTCTCAGAATATAAATACCGAAATAATTCCTGAACTATGTTGTAGTTTAGATCTCGTAAGTCCAATTTATAGTTGATGTTCTAAAGAAGTAAAAAAGCAGAACACTTTAATATTTTTGGATCTAAAGATATATTTCGTCACTGCATTGTAAGGCAAGTACCTGATTTCTTTCATCGTTGTGCTTGGTTAATCTCATGGCTAATGTTGGACTACGAGCTTTGATCATGAAGCTGTGGGCTTTAAAACTCTTAACATTCTTTTCTTCTGAAGATTCAACTATCGTGTCCGTGAACTCTTGAGATTCTGAATTCAATACTCGCACTAGATCCTGGGATAAGCTGTGTTCCTCCTCATCGGTTTGAATTACTTGTATTTTCACCATAATACTAACATTTTTATCTATAAGATAATTTATGATAAGCATTTTTGATTTTGATTAAGACATCGCACTCTTACCACTACTAAGGTGTCGATCTGATATTTTGAGAGTTTCATAACCAATCGAATGAAGCTCGTGTGTATTCTCTAGGTAGATGACCACGTTGGATATCGTACAGCACTCCCAACGTTTAACGCCTGCATTCCACGTGCCAAATTGGAATCTAACTCGAGCTTGGCCTGTCTTTTCCGCTTCACACCCAGTAAGATTTAAGCACAACACTACCGGATTGGTGATCTTTTTACCGTTGGGTCCTACAAAAAATTCATTCATATTTAAACGAACTTGTTGCAAACAAATAAACTTTTAATTATTGAAAATGCAATTTCGAAAAAGGCTTAATAATTAAACTTAATTGTTTCTTCCTATGTGTATCAAGCAGTAAGTAAATGCAGGAACTAGAGTTGAAATTATATTAGTGTTAGCAAATAATTAACTAGCTGGATCAAATACCTTTAAATTTGTGTGTGAATTATATGCTTAAACGTGTTGTTTGCGTTGATAGCAAGGAACGTTATGGGGCGTTATTATCCTACATTAAGAAATGAATGTTTGAAAATATTTACACTTGCCGAGCAAATAAAAAATGAAAAGACAACCGGCCCTAATTATAATCCTCACCAACTTTTTTATCATATAAATTGACAAATAATTATTTTGGGAGTTGCAAATGAAACATGAACAATGTGCTTAATTGCTTTAATTACACGTGATTTGTAATGAACACCATTTTCGTTCAATATCAATAGTGACATCAGTGGCCACGTGTTCTGTGAGTGACAATTAATTATCTACTGTGAACGATATTACTTAGTCAACAGTAATATCGACCCAATTTAATATTCAACCAATATTAAATTCGTTAGGAAGAATACTTTGTAATATATAATACTCCAGGTCTCTGAAACTAATTTCATTTGTCTTGAAGAAGTTGACATTATGAGCGAGTGAAATTACTGACACACAGTAAAACATGGACCTTTATGACGATCGATGTATGTTAAACAAATAACCTTGTTACTTCTGTAAATACAATTTCCTATACTATTGAATAAACTAAACTTAAACATAACTAAATAAAAAATAAACTTACCTTTCCAAAAACGTATAGACATGTTCCAGTGTGTCGTAACTCCATTAACTGAACACCTGAACTCTGGGCTGTCTACCAGTTCTCGACTCGAAAGGGTTTTTCTGAATTTTCGAATTGTCCAGATTTTTTTAAAAACTATTTCTGAGGTCACTGGGGCTTCTAGTTCTTCGTGTACGGATCCGACGTATCCATCATTGACAACCGGAGCAGATTTGGATTTTGGCGATTTTTTCGATTTAGTAGGCGTGGACATATCTGACACTGAAATAGTAGTCGATTAAAATGTATGCTATTGTAAATTCTTTTCGAGTAAATAATATTGAATAAATATAATCTGAGTGAGTTAAACTACAAGAAGAAGAAAGTTTTTTCTTTTTCACTGATTGGTTTGAAAGTTATTCAAATCTAAATTGGCTTAAAATTACAGGTGCAAAAAGCACATTTTACCATAAAATAAATTATATAGTTATATGCGGATTATCTTCAATATCTTCCAATGACCTAGAACCTAAACTAAATTGCACACTTATGAAGCGTTTTTAATGAGCAAGGATTTACGCTTCAATTGAAGGTCGTTTCAGAAGTTTAGATCAGCTGCTTCAAGAATAATGAGGTGTAAAGGGAGATTTACCAAAGCATATTATAAAGGTAATAAATATTTTCTTTTTCAATAACTCCTTATAGAAACAATTAGGGAATTTATTATCTATTGATTAGACTTTGGAAGACCGAAGATACTTCACTGCGTAATAGACTTGAAGAAAGGCATATCGGATAGTAACAAATCATTATGTCAGAGCGGAATATATTTTTTGGTTTACGATATTTTTGAATTTTTTTATTGTCTAAAGTACACCTTTTGAAAGTAAATGTTTACATTATGCAGAGTTGCCAGCCTGATGCTAGGCGGTTAATAAAATCTTCTTGAATATCGTCAATAACTTTTGCTTATAAGGGTCCGGTTTCGTTAGGAATCCTTGACGTTTAAATCTGCCAAGTTTATTGGCCGATTAAAATATATTTTAGTTTTTCAGTGTCCCTATAAAAAGTAATCAAGGAATGTCCGATCTGGCGATATGGTGGGTCAATCAATCAACCGCTTAGGAACCTGTCGATGTTTTGCTAAATCGTTAGATCGATAGAATGGGGCAATTGAGTGGACAGACAGATCTCCGACTCTGACACTCCTTATTATTGTTATTTAAAAATTAATGTAGACCTTAATCGGGATGGAAATTTGCAGATTTAGAGAAGCAAGGTTTCGTGAACGTACATCTCACGTTATTGGTGCTCAAAAAGACATCTTTAGCCGCATCATTATCAGACTGACAACGTACGCTATTTGAACATTTAATTTGGTTATCTTTGTCGAATTTTTTGAATTGTTGTTATTTGGGCCATTTCAATCGTTTGTTGGAAGTATCCTTTTTGTTTTCTGGTAAAGTTGGAAGTTTAAATCCGTTGTTCTAAAAGAATATTATTACATTGATATGTACACTAAGACCGCAAATTCTAGAAAGAAGCCGAACACAAGTGACAAGTAAACTGACAGAGTACGCCAATGAAAAGTTTACTGCCAACAAACTATTCAATACTTTACGAAGGCGCTCTATAGATGACAGGAAAAATGCTTAAAAGAAATGAAAATAACACCGTTTTCATTATATAAAGAAACAGCAATTATAAAACTTTTTCCAAGAAATAATTAACTGAAAATAGCAAAATGGTTGTAAATTGGTTATAAAAATATTTATTATAACAGTATATACTAGCACAAAATAAATGCTAAGTAAATAGTAGCGACACATGCAGCAATGTTAATTGATAAATAGTATTGATATCATTTACCTTTCTGTACTTCTTACATTAGTATGTTTAATAAGTCCAGACAACAATAGAAATATGATTGGTTAATGTATTAATATCGAGAAGTTATTATCTTGATCGGGATTTGTTTACTATGACGTAAATTTAAAAATAAGTAAAGCCGTAAGCGCAACAAAAAGAAGGTTAAAATTCATATAAATATCGCTCTGATGGAATTTTTCAACTTAACAATAGAAAAATTTGTAAATATCATAAATAACATAATCCACAGTTTTAATACCTCCAGAATCACTCCGAAACAACGCGGGCAACTTCATATTCAATCAATTGTCACTTATAAAACGCACCAACTTAACTCGATCGCTTCAAGTTCTACAATAATCGCCTTTGTCGACATCTAATGGTCATATATAGTTAAAAACTCGCTAAATATAAGTTGTTTGTAGTACAGCTTAGCGCTGATACGATCTCGCTCCCAGAAAATTTGATATACTTATCTTTGTGTTTATCTGTTTCCGCAAAACGAACGTAATTGTTTATTTGCATATTATTTTCTTTGTTATTCATTGGTAAAAAAGTTAGGTATTTGATATTTTTGGCGAATTCCCTTCTTAATTTTTGTTTGCCTGGTCAATATGTTTTAATTCCGCTAATTTTATTCACGCGTCGGATGTTGGGATTATTAATAGAACGCGCTAAAGTTATTGTGTGCACTTCTCATAAGCGTGATCTATTTTCGAAGTACATAATATGTACATATGTATTTATTATTACTACCAGAACAATGACAGAATTTATTTTGTGCTAAATGCTTACTTTAGCTATTAATAAATATGAAATCTACTGATCAAAAATAAATATAATAAATTAGAAAGGATATATTAAATATTAAAAAAAAACTGGCTATATAAGTATCCAATTTCCCAATTTAATCATAGAAATTTCGGTATATATAAATATGTAAATATAGGAATATCTTTCATAAGAAAATAGGATCTGTTTGTGTAGTCTTCAACGATTATATTATTTGTTTGCTACAGACAATATAAATTATCATTCAACTTCCTTGAAGATAATTATTATACAATAATTTTAATTGCTCAAACAAACATAAATACCAAAACATCCTCCAAAAGATTGGGCTTGCAATCTTAGTGGTCAGGTCTTAGATAAATCAAAATGTGTTTTGACATTTTAACTTCCCAGTTTATGAAAGCCGTATCAAGAATTTAACAGTGGAGTCGTTATTGTAAATTTCCAATAGAACAGAAGACATTCCAATTAGAAACAGAATTACGTAATTAATATAAATTAATAAAAGTAATTGTCATATGGAACAACAAAATGCACCTTCTCGCTACCTCGCTAAATGAACGTGACAAATTGTTGTTAAAACGTATCTCTTTGGAACATGATTTTAGAAATATTGTGTCAGTCTTTGCCTTAGTTTCGAATAATACCTTTGCGTTGAACTTCAATCTAGAAAGATGCATATAAAGCAATATCTTCAGTGTATACAAGTGTATTTCCTGTATTTGCCAAGTTAGTATTTGAAACCAACTTGATAGAAGAATACACTCAAATATTATTCATTTTAGAATAAATATTGATTGTTATGTAAATGTATATAATATCATCCGCTCTGGGGTAAGTGTTTGTTGTTGACTTTATAATGGAACTGTTCACCATAGACGATAACAGAACAATACGCTATAAGGATGAAGACAATAAACTCCACAATAACGTTGATTAATGGAAGTACATTCAGATACTTCCTGGCCAAGATGGAAATTATCATAGACGTCTTGGCCATTATTTATGACGGCTTGGAATTCTGATGATATCTTTTGTAACTTGGAGATATTCCAGTGTCGTTTTAGAAAAGGGCATATTCGCCAGAATATGGTCATTTTTGGGATCAATTTTGGGGGAATATTAAAATTTGAACGAAAAGAAAGTATAGCTGAAGCAAAAAAATCCCCTTACCACCTTAATGAGTCAAAAATTCTAGATACGTATTTCACCAGCTTCAGTTGAACCTACAAAGAAAAAAAAGTGAGCCCCAACTATTGTATAGGAATAATATGACTTCTTAGGGGGATTATTTCATTTAGCTCCTTACAAATTCCTTTACTTAATACTATCATTTTATTAACCTCAGGTTTAACTCGAGCCCACCATAGATTAATAGAAAATAACTGCGATCAAACAGTCCAAGGATTAGCCTTAACTGTTATTTTAGAGATTTGCTTTCCTATCCTTCAAACCTACGAATACATTGAAGCCCTATTTACTATTGCAGACTCAATTTACGAATCAACCTTTTTTTATTCCCACAAGATTCTATGAACTTCATATTAGTATCAACAACAGGTACAACCTTCCTATTAGTTTGCCTAATTAGTTTGCCGTATCAATAATTATTTTTCTTGTATTTATCGTTTCGGTTTTGAGGCTGCTGGTACTGACAGTTTGTTCATGTAGTTTCATTATTTCTTAACATCTCAATTTATTAATCAGTTAAATATTTATATGGTATAAAAATTATAAAATAAACAGATATTTTAACATTAATAACCCCACTGTATATTTCAAGGATCAGCAGAAGGTAGAAGAATCTGACGTTTAATTTTATTTGCCAAATATTTTTAACACAAATGGTATCTCCATCAAGGCTAGAAATATTAATTATAACAATCTTTACGTTAAATAACTCCCAAATGTTACAATTGAATATGTATGATAAGATAGCGTTTTTGTTATTTTGCGGTATCATTAGAACTTTTACGTATTTATGAGAAAAATTTCCATTTAATAAAATTAAATGATTGTTGCGTAATACCATACATGGCAAATGATGTAACGAGTAAGTCATAAAACTCAGTGCGGGTTTATCGCGCCATATAATATCTGTTACAGTGACTAGAGAGCATTTATTACAACTATGTAATAATACTGGGGATGCAATATTCTGGTGAAACCTGTGCATATTTTCTATGTGTACCTACACTAAAAATTATCATGGCCTATCACGAATTATCTTTCATAAAATAGTGCTTAGAGTTGATACGAAGCATTAGAGTATTATTTAAATATTTTTATATAACATTAATTGCTGGACAATTTTCAATGTTTTGTTAAGTGATGTAACTTTTTTGTCAAGTATATGGAAAGATCCCAAGTAAAAAATAACAACTCACTTTTATGGAGCTATGTCTGTAGTTAAAGATTTATATGCATATTATTTCTCTCCAAATAATAATCATTACCAACGCAAACAGACCACAAAAGTTGGAAACCTGAATTTGCTAAAATTTTCTGTTTACTTAGAATTAAAGGTGTATTTACATCTTGCCAATTTCGGTTTTAAAACGTTACACTAATAGGTACTAACGTTGCTAGAATAACAAGTAAAATTTAATGTTTAGACGTTTTATTAAGAAACGTATCTGAATATATTTATTATATAATAATTGAGGCAAACATATTTATTAATTTGTTTATGCAAAAGTATTTTTCCCTGTCCGTCTTATCTACTATCAAACATTATAGGTATTCGTTTTAGTGTTTTATTCTGATGATTTCCTTATTTTGCTGCACGTTGTTCTTAATTTTTTAATTTAATTTTGTCTGATCTTAATTTTTCGCAAGTAAGCAAATTTTAAACTTTATCTTCACACATATTGCAAATGCAAATTTTGATGATTTGGGATGAGCGGTAGGAATTCAGTTATTTATCTGAGGGCACTGTTTTTCCGTGTTTGAATCTAAAACATCATAACACCAATCAGTCAATCAATCAGCACGTGTAACTTTGTACTTTGCCTGATTAAAGTGCGTTCATATGTACATTGCTGTACAATAAAATCTGGGACCAATATATCTTATTGTCTTGTAGTCATGAAATGTCAATTGACTTAATATCCAATCAGTGGTTAGTTATAATTGACGTTAAACATTAAAAGATGGCTCAATAATTACACAGTGATCAACCTCAATTGTCTGAGGTTGGTATCAAAAAGGTCCCTACATTGGTTATAAACTAGTTCATATTTATTTTCCTGGATTGGCTACTCTCTGTATTTACCGATGTTATTATTAACTTTCTTTCGTTCTTATATTTAAGTAAATATGAACTAGTTTATAACTAATCTAGGGACCTTCTTGATACCAAGCTCAAATAGTTAAAATTGACCACTGTGTAAAGCAACTGATAAAAACCCGGATTGTGTTGAAAGTGGAAGATGGATGGAACTTGGTCATTGTTGCAAAGTCCAACGAAGACCATAAATACAATATGAAGAAATGAAGAATTCAGGTTACGCGGAATGCACATCAATATTGAATGGTGGTGGAAGGAGATGAACAATAGGGGTTGAACTAAATAACAAAAACCTGAAGAAAGTAATGAATATCAAATGTCTGGGCTCAATTATAAACGAGAATGGAAAAATTGAAAACCAAATTGTTAACGGGATTGCAAGCGCCAATAGGATGTATTATGCATTGAGCAAAAGTTTCAAATATCAAACACAACAAAAGCATGAATATTTCAATCTGCATTACGTACGTTTGTGAAATTTGGACATTGAGTTATTGGCATAAATCCAGACTACAAGCAAGTGAGATACGCTATTTAGAAGCTGCGCTGGGTGTAAATAGAAAAGACCGCATTAAGAACAGCGTCATTCGTTAACCAATGGACACCAAATCACTGCTAGAAACAATCGAGAGACGGCACATCTCGGCAATGAACGACACCAGAAAAGTTAAAGCTATTCCTTTCCAAAGGCAGACGTAGATAAGAGGAAGAAGCGAGGACAGGAGTTGAAATGGAGAGATACGTAAATCCTTAGAATGAAAACACATTGGTTGGAGACAAGGCGAGATCGCCGAGCGTGGAGAACCCTGCGCAGCGACTTCTCGTCGCCGTGAGGTACAAGAGGAACTTTAATGGAGGACATTTAATGCAAATTCAAATCAATTTTGTTTCAGAATGTTTATATTAACATTGTTTTGCTTTTCAAAATAAATTAAGGTAAAACTTGGAAATTTGAGAGCTGCAGCTTCCTATTTAACATACTTAACTCGGAAATAGTAACCTTACCTATATATATGTAGCTACAAAGAGTATTTAGAACAGTAAGCTTCACTTTATTTGCATAACAACTTTATTTGTAGCTTATTCTATTTTCAATTACCACAATATGTTGATGGAAAACTATATTAAAAATGTGTTTGTGTACACAGATACATCATTATGTATTAAACTATTAATTTACTGTCCTCTTTGATAATTGTTCAATTAATTAATGGGCAGCTTGAATATGCCAATTCAACGTTACTTAGCAACAGTATATCTATTGTTAGAATATTAGAATAATAATTTATCGGTGTCGTAATAACTAGCAACGTTGTCCAATGATACATTTTCGTTAATCTCATAATTTGCTTTGAATACAGCATTGTCTTCTTTTGTCTGATATTCAAAACAAACCACTACATATTTCAAGTGTCATTTAGTAAATGAGTAGTCATTTGATGTAAATACGTGGCATGTTGTAAGGGAATTGTGTTAGATTTTCTTTATTTTATTAATTTTTATTTACATTACATCATATTTTTTCAATATATGATGGCGAGGCAAGCATACACAACAACAGATTCCACTGATGATCTGGTGAAGAGCATATCTTCTGAGGCTTTACCTCAACTAGAAGTACTAAGTCTAACTTTTTTTTCTTTCTAATTTGTACCGAAGATGAAAACTTAGTTGCCGAAATACTTATCTAGAATCATTCAATTACTAAGGTCGTAAGGGTACTTTTTGAGTTAGCTAATAAAATATTTAGAGGGTCCTTTGGCGGCAGGAGAGCAGAAGATTGATGACAAACGACAACGTGTAGCTACTGCAGTTATATGGAGGAGCTACAATTACCTGGCATATAAGAGCTCAACTCATACGGCGTTGAGGATAAACAGGCTGGCGCAAAAGTTAAAAAATTACTAACTGTTGAAAATCTTAAAACTTAGCTTGAGGAAACCTCCGAAAATCGCGATACAAACACTCAGCTGTGTCAGAATGTTTCGCATTCATTTGAATTGTGTATTAATGAAGAATGGTAGCACTTTAAGTATTGAAAGAAATGAAGTCATGTTTTCTATTAGTTTTTAGGATAAATTGTTCATATTAACTTGATAAGCGTGAAGTTAAATAGATTATAAATATAAAATCTATTGAAAATAAGAAAAAAAGGCGCTTATGGATTAAATGATTGTAGGTAATAGGAAGGAGCATGCAACGAAATAGGAAACAGCATACATTCGGTTGATCGAGGTAGCATTGGTAAAGAACCTAAAGATAGTTATTGTTTTTCTGTTAATAATATTTCTTTAAGTGTCAGGGTGAAGTGTACTTATCTTTATTTAGGCCTAGTAGAGTGTGAAAGTATGTCCCATATTGGACAACGTGTGAATTTTCATCAATTAAATGAGTTTGAACGGTACAGAATAATTGGTCTACGAGAAGCTGGATTTTCCATTCGTGATGGTGTGATTGTGTAGGACGTAGTGTGGCTACAATTTGTGTTGGCGAAGATGGGCAGAATATAATGAGCAACTACTCGGTCGACCCAGACGGACCACTGATCGTGAAGATCTCTTACGCTTGTTCCTCTTAGAGGTCATTTCGCGTCAACAAGGGAAATTGATCATAGATGTAGAGGTTTAATTCATCAACAAATTTCCATACGATCCGTATATTGACGAATTAAACCTTTTAGGCCTATATCGTGGCGGTTATTTTTCTAGTTTCAAAACGCAACGTCATAAAATCGCACGACTAGAATAGTGTGACGAAGAGTTGCACTGGAATGAGGAAGGGAATAGTGTAGTCTTCAGCGACGAATCTTGATTTTGTTTATGGGCTCTTTTACGATCGTAAAATGGCCAGGAGACGTATCGGAGAAGGAAGAAGCTAGCAGGTTTTTGCACAGCGGCATACGCCTCTTATTCACGGTATGTGTGTGTGGAGGCGAGAGTGCTATCTGCTATGGAAGTAGATCCCTTCTAGTAGCAATTCAAGGTAAATTAAATGCGATTCGTTATGTCAATGATGTTCTTGAAACAGTGTTAATGCCATATTGTCAACAACTAGTAAATCCAATTTTCTCCCTAAATCATTGTAAGGTAAACTTCTTCCGGATTTGAACCGTGTCACATTAAAGATAGAGGATCTTGGCGTTCATATCATATAATCATAAGGGGCCATGGTTTACATGTTAAGTTACCGTAACCGACTACTCTTCACCTGGTTAGCTTCGTCTCTGGCGTGGTTTACACTATGAGTTACCGTGCTAACTTGGGGCTCTCTCGTTTTCCTTTTCCTTCTACCTAGTTAGCTTCACCTCTAACGTGGTTTACACATTGAGTTACTGCGATAACCCAGGTTTCCTTATTTTTTCTCTATTCTAGCTGGTTGGTTTCTCCTCTGAGGTGGTTTCTACGTTGAATACCGTGCCAACTAACATTTCTCCCTCCTTCTGTTTTTAATCTCTTCTCCTAAAGAACCTCTTAGTCGCGATTTGGAGGTTTGGGTGTCGTCCGATACTGAAGCACGCCACGATCTCTCAGAGATAGAGGCTTGGTAGGCCATAGGTCAATTGGAAGGTGGAAGAATACAACAAAATGTTGATGAAGATCTTAGAGTAAGCCAAAGCGTAATTTCTAGACTTCGGATTCGCTTGTTAGAAACTGGAAATATTCGACTAAGGGAAAAGTCGGTCTACATTAACAACACCAAGGGATGATCGGTACCTGTAGCAATTGGCATCTAGAAATTGTACTCTTTTTTTTAGACGGGCGTAAAAAATGCCTTACGCACACCAATTGTACTCTTACAGCGATTCTGATTTGGCCTGAACCCGGCATGCGCAATAATAACCCAGAATTTCTATTTCTCCCTCCTTCTGTTTTTAATCTCTTCTCCTAAAGAACCTCTTATGATTGTGGGCGAAAGGTTGAGAACCTCCATCTCTAATATGACACAGTCCTAACTCGGAAGTTTATCTCGCACTGACTCTGGTCGTAGAAGCATTAGCTTTCATTTCAATGTAGATATTTTTCAACAAGGATTTTAGAAGCTTGGGATAGCTACAACTGATTCGCGCATTATTAGTGTTTCCATCAATTGTTACAATCATATATTACTGAAATTTTCTTCCTCTCTTAATACGAATAAAAGAGTTATCTCCTGAAAATTTCATTAAAACGTTTACCGGGTGTTCATTTATTTAGGGCGGAAAGTATATACTGTTAGATATTAGATTGTATTTATTGACAATATCATGTTCAAGCTTATAATTCTTTGAGATATATGTAAATTATATATATGTATTAGTTTTCACTGTCAATAGGCCAAACAAACATAACATATTGATTTGTTTATTGATAGTCGGTAAAGTACGTAATAATTAGGACAAACATTAATACATATTGCGTACGGATATCACAGTGACCTTTAGGAAATAACGAAAATACTTTTAACGAAATGAAGTACTCAAAATAATCCAATTCAGATACCTATGTACTATTCGTCCAATGGTTCTTTACCCATGACGTCATAAATTTTGTACGTCTGAATTAAGTCAATACTTTAGTATCAAGTTAAGTACTATACAAAAAATATTATCATATGGGTGGTATTTCTAATCTATTGACAATTGTAAATGTCAAAATGTTCTGTTTACATGAAGTTTATAAAAT
>JARFOC010050260.1:0-20573 GCA_031763485.1 Osmoderma eremita | reverse complement strand
ATAATTTAACCACATCAATATAAACTTTCCAAAACTGCACTACCCTTACTCCCTATTCTATTTAAATAAAAAATATGGTGAATTTTACCGTTCCATTACAATGGGTTAAATGCAGAGATAAAATAAATTCATCCAAGAGAGCACAGCTAAACGAAACTACACTGACTTGCATGAACTCGCTTTGAAGTGTTGAAAGTAATTGAATTAGCTATGTATATGAGTTTAATATGTCAAGGGATATAACATGGACAAATAAACTCTTTAATTGTGACTACTATTATTAAATTAGTGAATAAACTGTTTAATTAGATCAACACTTCAGGATTCTCAACATGGCAACTCTTTTTTAGATAACTGCTTCTATTTAGGCGAATAGCACAGGGTTAGTAACAATAAACAAAAATATATATCGCACAAATAAAATATTGCCGGCTACTCACTTTATTTGTAACCTTCTTCTCAGTGCATGGAACTAAATCATCACCTAAGGCTCATATTTTTTCGGGTGCGTGGTTGCAACTTTTCTGTACATTTAGGAGTCACTAATTGTAAGTAATATTTTTATGTAATTATGCAAAGCTACTAAAGCGACGCACAATGCGACAAAATGCAAAAGTGTAAGATAAAGCAAATGTAAAACGAAATCTACCATCAACAATAGTAATAAACATATTTTACGGTGACAGAAAAAAATTGGATTAATTTACATTTTTATCCCTCATTTAAAAGTTTTACAATTTACTAGGTACCATTTAAAACACGTTTTATTACCTACTTATGTTACCTAGAAAAGGGAAAAGTAAACCAAACTCACAATTTTCACGTGAGAACTAAAAATAGCAATCACAAAATCATAAATTCTTATCAAAATTTTACATATCGGCTCTTTTAAAAATGTATACCCGCTAGAGCGTAGCGCATAAATTTTTATCTTTCCGCGGGAATTTTTGAAGAAAATAGAGAAGAAAGTACGTCCGCGGCATATGCTTTAATTAAGAACCCCCATTCCATCGTCGGTATATCGTTATTCTGAGGGAGCAATATTTTCACACGTGAATGGCTTATTTCCTCGAATTTATGCGAATATGAAAACAGGTTGTAAAATTTTATCGCCGTCGACACGGGACGACTTAAAAACGGGTTCCCGTTTTTCACCTTGCTTCCTTTTCCCCTTGCATGGGAAGTGACTATGACTGCGCCGGCTACGTGGCGGTTCGGGACCGTTTTACAATATTGCTCCGTTTAGTTTATGGTTTCTGAAATATTTACATATCATAAATGTACATTTCGGTAACAGCCATCAATACGTATAGGAGTAATCAAAAGCCGTAGTAGCAATGGCCCCGATATATCTAACAGTAGACAACCCCACTTTAAAGATTAAAAAAAAAGTAGAATCAAAAAGAGAAGAGATATTTGTCCAAGAATTTGAATTGATGCAGTAATACACAAAAATGTTGCGAGAATTGAGGCAATTGTAATGCTTTGCTTACAAATTACTAGACAACTAGGGACGGCAACAATTTAGTGCGCAAGATTTCTATATAATAGATCAAGGATTAGAAAATTATATCAAATATTTAGCACAATTCATGCACTAATTTAAAACAACGTGAGCGCATTATACTGAACAACTTTGTTAAACATTGTTATTGTGTTATTAATGTTATTAGTGAATACTTCCAAATTAAACTTTCAGTAATATTTTTTTATTACTGTGTTAACTCATTTCACAGTGTCTGTTATACTCAGGTTAAAAAAGAAAAATACGGGCAATGCTCGATTAGGATATTTACTCAAGAAAGAGTCTAGCGGCATAACAATGACACAGTTGACAAAAAGCATTTTGAAACAATGATTGCTATTAAGATTCGAACGCAGATGTTCATGTAAGTATATCTTGCAATAATGTTGGCTTCTATTGACAATTTAGTAGGGACAAAATTATGTTACTTGGTCGAAACAAAACCACTTGTTGATTTAACAATTGCGGATTAAGCTTTGGGAAGGGTGGCAAATCCACGCGCACTTGGGTCACCCTCTACTGGGCCCTTTGTGTTATGATTTTACAATTATATACTGCAATGTTACAAAATTGCTAAATTAAATTTATAATAAATTTTAATAATAATAAATTTGGATTTTTTTATTTATGTCAATTTGACACAAGTCGCATATAATTCAGCAATGTTACTGTAACAATAATACGAACATATAATTTTTGAATTAATTTGTCAAATACCTTATCAATACCCTATGTATGTGTGTATGACGTGTACCACCCATTTCTGACAACAACGGATTTTGGAATCACCGCAAGATGTTGCATAAGATCATGGTAATATATTCTTAAGATAATTTGTCAAGAAAAATGCAGAACTTCATTTCAAAATTTCGAACAGTAATTCTTTTTGTGATTACATATTAGGGAGTCTGTATTAAATATTGTAGAATTCTCAAAAAGAAACAATTAGGAAAAAATATCGCAGTAGAATTAAAATATGAAATTCATAAGCTTTTGTATTTTTTTTTATAATAATATGCAAGTGGTTATAATTCAATAAATTCTAATTTTATTTTCCAAAAATGCCAGTAGCATAAATAAAAGTATAAAATGCGTTTGCTATTACAAAGGTTTGCGGTTTTTAATGATTTCAAATCTCTCCTATTCGAATATATGAAGGTGAGATTGTTTCAATGATAATAAAGCGGATTTCCATAAAAATGCTTATAGTTTATTCCTTGTTTTATCACCACATCCAATCTTGTAGTCATGTTTTTATCGTGTGTCAAATCCGTTATGGCCAATAAAATATACTATCATCTTCTACAGGGTGAACATCATGTTTCAGGCAGTTGTTGTTCTCAATAAGTATGAAACTAAACACATTTTTTTTTGTATTTTTAACAAAATTCCTTAGGACATTCCGATTGAATCAATATCTTTTTGTGGCAATCGTAATTGTTATCTATCACACTGACAACTCACCAAAATCGTCATGGAACATAATGTTCACTGTGTATATTAATAAAACTGATTTATATGGCATTTATTTTTGTCGGGTTGGGTTGAAATTTATATCAGTTAAAGATCTTCATACATAGAACTAACTTCCAAAATTTATTGATAAATATTCATTTAAATATTGATATCATTATTCTTCTAAACTGCTTGCTATTGTATCAATTTACTCGAAGAAATAGACACGGCAAAATTCTGCACATTCCTGTGATCCACTGGTAAATCATATACTTCAAGATATAAGAAAAATATAATAGTAAAATAGAAACAGAAAAGAAAAAAAGAACTCTACATCACACCAATTTTTTCATAACAATCAAACCAAATGAATTGGCCGACGCAGAAAGGGGTTTAATGTAATTTCGAAAGCTATGACCGCGTTCTATAATCGGTTTCAGTTATGGCACACATTTCTTACCACAAAGAAAATCTTCTGAAGTAATATGGAGATCTTTTAATAAAAACATATTTCTTGGGTTTTCCTTTCTGGATGGACCGATTCAAATGCTACAGGTTGTGATCACACTTTCTTCTTTTGTTGTACTACAATGAAAAAATCATGGGTCTATCGCTTTTCGTGGATTTGTACTGTATACATACATTGTACAGTTAATACCTAACAACGCTTTCCTTCATTTATTTTGATTCACCCTGTATATTGTCTTTGGTTTGGACAACTACGAGAAGAATTTCTTGCACGTAAAAATGCATGCAGTCACATCAATTTCTGAAATGTATTTCATTAATTTTTGTTAGAAATTAACTTAATTCCGTTTGACAAAATTTTTTTATATGCAATAGTTGCTTTTTACGTCAGCTAACGTGAAACACAATTTTGAAATTCCTCAAAAAAATTCACATACCAGCAAACTTCAAATTTAACATGTTAAAAAATTCAAAATTGGTTATCTAATTTAAACACAGCATTATGCTTTTAGTTATCGCTGCAGTTTCTAACTTCCATACTTGCATTACGAAAATTAATAATTTACCCGTAGCCTGTTCTGATCAACGATTTCTCTTAAAATCTCCATTTCAAGTAATCTTGTGTTTTTCTACATTTACTGGACTTTGAAACCCAGAAAACGCTTACTTTGACATCATTTATCGCTCTGATAAAGTAATGTAACCGTTGGGGTTTAAAAATTTCAGACTTTAAAATTGTGTAACCTTTGACTAGGAACGATGGTAGCTGCAAATAGACTGAAATCAGTTTAGTCAGCGATATTACCAAACGATAGAAGGCTTCAGATCGAGGATAATTATAGATTTAATTAATCTTACTCTTACGCGGTATGAATATACCCATTGCCGGCACTGCATCCTCGTCGCTTTAGGATGGTGGTCGCTTTAACTCCTATCACTATAGATATTATCCTGATATACACAGCAGTTTGAATGACTAGTGCTGGATCCACGCACGAGCAAAAATACAATTTTAAATTTTATGAAAAAATCACGTTATATGTAAAACATATTATAAATTAAAATTATATCTATCTAGCTGTTTAAAACGTTCAATATTCGACAATGAACAATAAGCGAAAATCTGTGTTTGTTTTCAATGTAGATAAAAAACAGTACACACGTATTATGTAAACTAGAAATTTATTTGGTAATCTTTCCGTTGGGGAAACCAGAGCGGAGTTTGTGTTATACTACAAAGCGAAAAATAAATAAATAATTGCACATCTAAATGATTTAAACAAAATTGTCTAGTCTACCAACTAATACGTCAAAAACAAACAACGTTATAGCGCTGTATTTCAGCGTGAGCATTAAATAATTGAGGCTCGAATAATCCAAATGACGGAATTTCCATGGTTACCCCAAATATAATATTCTGGTAAACTGATTTTATTTTCCGAATTTCTATCATTTTGAAACCAATTTTATCTGGCGCATATACAGTGTGGTCGTAAGGTATGGAATATAATCTATAAAATCCAAGACATTTTTTTGTAAAAATGTTCGAACACGTATAGTACTTTTGTACAACGGGCATATTTTATTGTTCAAAAAAATTTGTTGACTTCATGGCGTCATCGATTTTTTTTTAATGAAAACCTAAGCCAACTGGCCACAGTGTGTAAAAGTCATTGAGTAGGTGCTTGGATTTTTTTGGATTTTATTCCATATTTCACGATCTCACTGTATTCAATAGTATTTTATAATAAAATTAATACATTTAAAATGGATTAGTGTCACAATCCTAAAAAATCGTGTACTTTTCATTGTCAATAATCAACGACTACGTACAGCTTGCTGTATAAGCAATTGAATGTGAAAATACTTCTGCAAATTTCTATTACAGGAGAATATTCATTCAAATTTATCCCATATTTTTAGTGTAAAATACTCCGAAAATTTCTTACATTGTACCACAACTAACCAACTTCTTATTTTGGTAACTACAGTTGCAACCGAAAAACCAATTTTCAATGTTTCAGTTTTATTGGATTACAGAAATTTATGTTCTGACCATTAATGGAAATCCTGACCCCTTATAATTAAATTTGCATGATAAATGCTTTATCTGAACACTATACCGGCTGCTTTGTCACTACTTATTTATTCCCTTTCATTGATGTAGATATTATGAAATAATTCCGATTCATATCTGATAAATTGTATAAAATCAGCAGAAATTTTAATCAACAGATTAGTATCGCCAGCGTGTCTCGGTAAACGGATAATACTTTTACACATGTCGATGGGATAGATAACATAATAACAAGGATTAGAAATGAAATTTGTGAAATTTCAATCGATGTGCCTCCAAAACAAACTTTTAGTTTTAGGAAACACAAGCACAAGGAAATCTGTTCTCCATATTATTTATATGCCACGCCCCTTAATCCATTCTTTATTTGGATTCTACAAAGTCTGGAATTCTTTTCAAATAGTTGTTTTAAAAGGTATTACAGGTTATGGCAAATCCAAATATGCTATAATTAGGTTGAAAATAGAGCATAGGGATTCAGTTTAAGTAACTTCCACTTAACAATATTTACATGATATTTATTCACTATTTTGAGATTTGAAAGCGCATGTTCTGAAGTCATATGCCCTCCTTGTAATAGCCACTACTATCTATGACACTAACATTAAATTCTCTTCCATATATAACTTCAAAATGAAAAGAAATTAATTACATTAAATCATTTAGGCAATTGCGCAAACAAGTTCAAATATAGAATGCACTTTGATATTTCCAAGACCGATATATAATCTGCAAATACAGATGAACTTTATTTGCGGGGTAGGCATTTTAGAACAGCTACTTTCTTGTATCTGTTTGAGAGACAATGCAGTTCAATTAACACTTAAAGATCAAAGTACAGTTTGTTCTGTCTTTTCACTTCGTGATATCTATGGATTTATTTATATTCTGCTTTGCACGTGAATTTAAGTTTAAGAATTAGGTTAGGCCTAGTTAATATTACATTTGAAAAGGGGTAGGAGTACACGGTTGCGAATACAACGTCAGGTCCAAAAATCACGGGGATAGCAACCAAGGAGATGTATATGTAAACCCTTTTTTGTGTTATCTTGAGTTTTCGTAATAATTTATTACATCATCAGGAGTACAAACTACAATATAGTGGTAGATAGTAGTTGATCAAAATACAAGTATCATGTTTAAATAGTGTTACTTGCATGAGTGTTGTGATTGTGGATGTCGAAAAAGACTTGTTATAAATCACTTAAAAAAACATCGAAGAAAGAATAACAATAAATATAACCAGTTTCGAGAGAATGATTCGTTAAGGCACTCTTACACGTATTACATGGAAATTTTTTCGAATAGTATGTTTATGTTATTCATTGTGTTAGATATGCATATGTATGGTGGGCTGTTTGAACAATAAATAGATATTATTATTATTATATAAAATTACAATGTATTGCTAGAGTTGTTTTTATTAAAAACATATATACGATTGCCTAAGGAGCTCTATCATAAACATACCATACAAATTATTTAAATTTTATTGCATTTGCAAGAACGAGTTTTGAAATCCTACAATCTTGTTTATTTATTAGTGAGGTCAAGATATATACAGCAGCTATTGATTAATGAACTTTGTATTTAACGACGACTTAAAGCAACTGCCCTATGTGTATGTATGTGCATTCACTGTTTAAAATGCATTTTTTGCAATCTTGCATTTCCTGGCAAATGAACAAATATGTACACGGCGAATAAATAGTTCTTGAATCAAACAAATATATATCTGGCAAATTATCTCTTTAACTGAACAAGAGTTTATTTGTGTGAAACAATATTCTTTAAAAACAACATGCTGAATTTGTTTGAGGAACAATCGCTTTTGTTTGATATATTATATATTCAATATATTATAATATATTGAAGAATTTAATAAGTATAAGCAAATATTATGCCAAAATATATTGCAATGTTAGCAAATGGTGATTTTTAAATGAATTTAAAAATATTAATTTGAGTTCTTCTTTATGTCAAGTTCACATAATGACATTTATTTGCCAATTAATAAATTAATTAAATTGGATAGTACCTTAATTACTCTTTCTTCTTTCTCCGCTTCTCGCACCACTTTTCCAAATCATACTTCTTCGCTTCTCCAATCACCCTTTTTGCACGTATTTCACTATCTCACAAATTTAATTTTATCTTGACTTTGATGAATCTGTTTACATCCGAAAATGAAAAGAAAATAATTAGAACTTATCATTTAGGCAATTGCGCAAACAAGTTCGAATATAGAATGCACTTGCTACGGCAAACCTTTGACATTTCCTCTTATTCTGTTACCTAATCCAACATCTTACTTTTGACAAACTGGTGTCCTGGTGTGGCTGATTTAAAATCTAGATATAGAAACAATCTACAAATAGAAGACGAATGCCCATCTCGAATATAAAACCATCGACAGGCTGATGTGTACTTTTATACTACTGTGTATTATGTGCCTGCTAATAGACAGTAGATTTATGGCTTAGTTACTAATGTTTTACACGTTTGAAAATTTAAACTCAAAAGAAAAATATTTGACTTGTCTTATCCATTTCTATGCCTTCAATTGCAACAATGCAATTCCCAATATACAATTCTTAGCCCTCGAATTTACGTGAAATTAGAAATAAATTCTCCAACATTGTACCAAATTTTTGGTAAAACAAAAAAAAACGGTTTTATTAAAAGAACTTGATATTATTTAGGGGTTTCTTCATGGTAGCGAATGTAAATAAATAGAGATAAAACAAACTTTAATGGCAATAACCGAAAGTTAAAAATTATTTATAAAAAGGAATCAGCCAAATATATTTCTCCTCGTTATAAGTTTTTATTTCTATAATTTCCAAAAAAGCAGTATATGTATAAAAGATTTATAACCAAACTTCTAGGCTTAAGGGTTTATAGCGAATCAATTCAGATTCCGCGAACCCAAATGTATCGATCATTTTATTATATGGTTCGGATTCTTCCATTAAATGGCAATAATTTGTAGTCGAAACGACGTAATTTGAATAATCCGCCGTAGATTTTCCCGTAAACGGCAATTGCAATGTACGTACATTGTCTTCCTTTTCGTATTGAACACGAAAAGAGAAGCTATGTATGTAGGTACGCTAAATATGTACGCCGACATGGGCCGAAATACCAGCATTAACCGGTGGTGTGGTAGGATCCGGCAGGTAGCTACTATGCAATTCCAATAAATTTGCAAGTTATGCCACAAGGAAGAAATATAGCCACAGGATCCGAAGTTGTGTGTGTGTGTGTATACTTTTTGCGGATTACACGTCCGGATCTTATTGGATGCATTCATAAAAAGCTTTTTAGTTAATAGTTTCGATGGGTAGTCTAGTAGAGCACACGAGAAACTTTGAAGTTTCCGGCATTTGCAGAACATATAAATCAAGTTTGTTCAAACGTAGAAGCAGATTATATACCTAGGCTAGTTTAATTAAGCAAGTAAAAAGCTGCTACGTGTACTTACATATATAAATTATAAACTCTATATCTCTATAGCTAGTTTTCCAAAGTTGTCAACTACAGCAAGAAGATGAAAGCTGCGTAAAGTACTTGAACAAGTGATTTTGTATGTAGCAATATTACATAAGGTAAGAAATACTCGAACTGCTAATACATGGGACTACAGTTGCTCACTAGCGCCAATGGGCAGTGACGGAGATTCCATACAACCTTCAGTATAACTGCGAGTCTTAACGAGATCTGTTGTATATACGTGTACGCTGCCGTAAATAATATTTCGTAGTTATAGGTTTACTTTAGAAATATTGCCTAGGTCGCGAAAACGACCAATGTTGGACAAAGATACACAATTTATAGCAGAACTGCCGGGCCTAAATTATGATGGCGTTAAAATTCTATGTGTAATTTGTAACATCCCTTTAATGTGTTGGTCCAAAAGGAATTGTCAACGTCACATAAATAGCAAACAGCATCCTTCAATGAAAATTTTAAATTTAATGTATGTGTTACCTTTATTTTATGTAATTTACTGTTTGATTTGCTAGACAACGAAGCATATATCTTTTGTTCGGACTGTAAATTACCAAGTCGGACATCGTCACAAATATTTGTTCCATCTGCTCATGAACATATTGAAAAAAGAATTATATCGGAGTTATATCGAAAAGCTGTGGTTGTGTGTGGACGAAACAACAGATCGTAAGAAACATTCTGTGGTTAATGAAATACGACATACAGCAGAACTGTTAAGATGTTCCAAAGTTTATTTTACACACTTTTCCTCATGCCGCACTCGTTTTGCTGAAACAACTGTGGAAACATATCTAATGTTGCAGTTATTTAACCCATGTTACTCACTTTGTGATTTCTTAATACGATGTTGGGGTACGTGTTATAATTTATTCCGGACCATTATTTTATGTGCATTTTATTAGAAAAATTTAGTGTATGATTGCAAATGTTTTAAATTATTTTAATAAAGCTATGAATGTGTGTGCTGCCGTTCAATAAGCAAGTAAAGCTTTGGGTTGCTCAGGGCGAACAATATATAATATAAAACAGGAGCAACAAGCTGGTTCATTATCAAGTCCAAAAAAACACAAGAAAAGGAAAGGCATACAACTAAATGACCGATTACAAGCAGATGATGAGAACACGCAAGCACCTATTCGACGTAAAGTGCATAGATTTTTTTATACAGAATATGCCACCTACATTAAACGCAATTCTTGCTGCTGTCAATGCTGAAGTTGATCTCCCTAACTTCAGTCGAACAACTTTACATAGATTGTTACACGATATGGGTTTTGAATTTAGAAAAAAGTAGGACGTAAAAGTATACTCATCGAACGAGACGACATTATTCGGTGGAGGCACAAATACTTACGAGAGGTCAAGAAATTTAGACAAGAAGATACAATTTAGTTCTTGCTATTTGACATTTCTGTAACTTTAATTATTTCAGGTCGGACTATAATATATACTGATGAATCATGGGTGAATACAGGGCATGCAGTAAATAAAACTTGGACAGATACTACAATTCAAAATAGTCGAAAAGCTTTTATCCAAGGATTAAGTACTGGTTTGAAATCCCCAACCGGGGCTTGGACCTCGTTTTGCATTAGTTCGTGCTGGTGATGATAACGAATTTGTTGTTCCTGGTGCTTAATGTACATTTCTCTGCAAGAAAAATACTGCTGATGTTCATCATGGGATGGATTCAAACACATATGAGGACTGGTTTATTAAAAAATTGCCTCCAAATATACCGCAGAAGTCAGTGATTGTTCTTGATAATGCTTCCTATCACTGCAGAAAATTATAAAGAATTCCAACGGCAGCATGGCGAAAAAAGAATTTCATTGATTGGCTCCGTGAATAACAAATATCAACTACTGATAAAAGAAGGATTGACGAACTTGCAAAAGAAAAAAGGCCATGAAGTTCTTCGATTATCACCTTACCACTGCGAGTTAAATCCCATTGAAATGGTATGGGCAAAACTGTGTAAGAATGAATACCACATTTAAGGTAAAAGATATGGAGGCATTAATTCGAAGCATACAGCATAATTGGCAAAATTACGTCAAACATGTAAAAAATATTGAAAAGGAAATGATGACACTGAAGAATTTATTATTCATGTAACAGATTTGTCATCATCTGATGATGACGTGCTCGTTCCGTCTATGTGTGGCCAAAGCGTAATCCATTTCCCCTCTTGAGTGTTACGTGTTACATTGCTTATATACTTTCTCTCCTTCAAGTATTTGAATAATGGTATTGTATAGGTAGTTCCTCTCGTGTTCTGGTTTTATTTATTTTTGATTACCTCATCTATCCCTTAATTTTTCTTCTTTCACACACCCTATTTGCACTTCTTCTTTATTTTCTGCATCTTTCTAAAGCTTCTTGCTGCTCCATTCCTAGCCATCTAACTCTTACATTGCTCGTAGTAAGTACCTATGCAAGTACCGTAGCAAGTACCTAATATACTACAATTCCATGACGTACATTATTCACGATAACCTTATGTCTTCTTCTTCCTATTTCAAACAAAAAACGATGTTTCTTTTATAAGAAAACCATCCCTGTATACGTATTTCTAACGCTTCCATCACTAATACATAACTTTTCACTAGAGCTGACATAAAACGTCGATAATGGTAATTTATCGGCCCGTCCTTCTCGGGTACATCTCTACGTATTTTAACACGTGTGCATATTTTATGTCTAACATTTTAAATTATTTCCTCCTTAAAGCCTCGCCTTTCGGCGGAAATCGCCCTCGGCGTCCGATCTGCATAAAATACATTTGATGCCCTTTCCTGTCGCTGGATTGACGTAAAGTTGGTGAAATAAATCAACCCGAATGCAGAAATGGAGGTCACTAGATGTATTTTGTATAGGTCCGGGCGACTTCAGCCGACGGTGGGGTGCACTTTGGTGCCGTTATCAATGTATCGGTTTACGCTGGTGAAGCGACATGTCAAAAGGATAAAATATAGGTTCCGTTCGCAAGATATAGATTTCAATTACGCCCAGGATTTCAGTTAAAACGAGAAAGGCAACCAATGTCGTAGGTAGAGTAGGTGAAAGTGGACTGAACCAATAGCGGAGAAGCCGTACAAGAGATATGTAATCTGACCGAGATTAGAATTACGTAAAAGTAATGGCAAAAAATAAGATGCCCATGGGCGTTAGCAAATAGAAAGAAAGGATAGATTTCTTAAAAGACATAAAAAGTGGATTAATGGCATATTCATTCAGATTTCCTCTAGTTCTAGATATGCACAACCAACCAAAAAATTTAAATAGTTCATCGAACGCAGCAAAAAAGCGCAAAACCGAAGCATTATGAAAAAATGAAACTCTCGAGGTGTTGACTTATGCAGCACAGATGAGATTACGTTCATCTGAAAAAGTAGATGTCTGTAATGTTATAAAAGATGTGTCAATTTCGCCTAGGCGGGCATGTAGCTAAATATGGTTAAGCGTATGCTAAGTTAGTTAAATCAAAATTGTTAACTCCTACAGAAGCTCGGTCAATTTTCATAGAAGCAAATTTATTAAGGCGCCAATATGATATTATAATGCAAGCAGGTAAATTGAGATATCTATCATGCAAAGTAATACAAAAGGCGAAAGAGGAGTTACCGAAACATGTGCGGAAGTTAATCTACAGGAACTACTGGATTACACTGCATTAGGAGTCGCAACTTATAATATTGATCATATTACAAATGGGAGAAACACAAAATTTACAACTCTTTTCCAAATGGGGATGCGATGGATCCCAACAGATGCCGTATCAACAAAAAATTGAAAACCGCTCAGAAAGCGATGGAAACATATTTCAAAAAGTCCGAAATATTTCTAAAACTAACAACACTGGGATGATAATTTGGAACAATCCATGCTATTGCCGGCCGATTAGCATAAGATTTATTTATGAAATAACTCATGTCACCAAAGATGAAATAAAATATATAAAAGATAAAATAAACTCATTTCAAAGCACCTGTTAGCACGAAGATATTGCTATAAAACATATACCTACTTTGTGTTATATACAATGATCGATGGCAAAGTATGCAATGTAGCAACTAATACAAAATCCTCAAATAAAAGCTATATTTGTGGAAGTACTTCCAATGGTTTCAATAATTTACCTCTCAATGGAAATCTTGAACCAGAAGCACTGAAATTCTGCATGCACAAATAAGGTTCTTCGAAACAATATTGCATTTATCATATAAATTACCCTTACGAAAATGGCAGTCTAGAACGAACCAAGAAAAAATAACAGTAATGAATACGAAAAAAAAATATTCAACAAAAATTTTAAACTAAAATTGGATTGCTAGCAGATATTCCTAAAGCAGGATTTGGGACAACGAATAATGGCAATACATTTAGATGATTCTTGGCGGACGCTGAATTATCATCCCAAATTACGGTAGTCAAGCGAAATCTAATTAACCGGCCCAAAATTATTTTGGAAATTATTTCAAGTGGAAACAAAATTGATATCGAGAAATTTTCCTTTCCTACAAAAGAAACTGTTAAATTATATGTGCATTTGTATCCTTGGTACTTGGTGACACCTACGCTTCACAAAATATTAATACATTGACCGATCGTTAGTACTGAAGCTTTATTGCCTATCCGACAATTATCTGAGGAAGCAGCTGAGGCTATAAGTATGTCAAAGCCTATAGACTAAATTTTGCGCTGAAATATTCAAGAAATGGGGCAATATGATTACTTAATAGATTACAACTAGCTTCTGATATATTACTATTGATCGACTTGCACTGAACGCGTATTACAATGTTCACTTGTCGCCCCTCCATGCCCCGTGCTTCCCATGTTGCCATATCAAACGCTACGTTGTTAGTCACATTACTTAATTTACACACCTCGTGTAAGTATTTCCTTTTGTAAGTCTGCGAATAATTAAATGACTAATTTACGTCAATGTAAGACAAATAAATGTATAAATAATGCTACAACAAATATTACCTCTACTATTTATCCAAATGGAAACCTGGATATTAAAACTTATTTACGTAATAACAGATAAATCACAACATACATACAATATCCAGTTTTCTAGTCAAATAAATCACAGAACAGATTCTACCGTAATATTTATTACGGCTGAGGGGCAGTATATTTTGTTTAGCTGAAATTATATTCATCAATTTTTCCAATACATGTCAGGCATTATGAACCTCTCATATTAAAAAAAAAACATAACGAAAGCTACAAAAACTATATGTATCATTAAATCTCTTACGTTCGATGTCAATTAGGCAGAGTAGCAGGATTTTCGCGTTGTTCTCTTTTTTGGAGCACGCTACCGACAGCCTCGCACACATACAGTAGCATACGAAACGCAAATTCAATTAACACCTCGTCTGTGTACGTGGCATACGTCGAGGACAGTCGGGCAGTTTTCGCCATGAAAATGAAACGCAGATGCCCGACTTTTTTTTATTATCTGAACCTGGCCGTAGAATAAAAACATTCGTCCGCAAATAATATCGAGTTACGTAGTTGAGACGGATAATCGTAAAAATGAAAGCGCTTTCAAAAGCGGAATTGGGCTTTTATCTTTTTGTTATATCAAAGCATACGCCCAAAAATGAACATCACTCCAAGAAACCCATTAATGTTATTGGTGCTTATAAATATCAATAAAGTTTAGGACACATTAAATATCAGGACGAATTGTTGTTCTATGGGAACACGTGTATCATACGTACTGTAATGTTTTCGGTAAAGGGATTCATTGGGCGACCCTCGTACTAATATGCGAAAATTTTATGAATAATTCTTATATATGTAAGTTTCAATGAATAAAATAAGTTCTTGGGATTAGCCAACTTTTCTTAACGATATGTTTAAGCAAATAAAATAGTTCTTAAGACTTCAACAATTGTTTTCTTCGGAATTATAATAAAATTGCTTTTCTTAATATCTATTGTTTTTTGTTATATTAATACATTTTTCATAAATAGCTTTGTTCGCAGTGCAAATCAGCGCTTAATTTGGAACTATCCCGGATTTTTCAATGCGCATGATTCAAAAAAAGATCGTAGTTTGAAATTGATTTGATATTTTTCCCTGCGAACGCGTAAAAACTGACAGTGTATAATAATCTGTGTGGAACAATTGTTGAATCGTAATAAATATGAGAACGATTCATGTCGTCGTCATGTCTAATCTATGAACGAGTTCTTGTTTATAATCCTATATTTGAGGTGTACTGCACTTTGTTGCATCAAGAAATATCCATGCAAATGGAGGCAGCTGAAGGCCTTCCGCTGCGTGGCTCATCTCCCATCGACTCTCTTCCTTCTGATAATGCCTCGAACCAACGAAAAAACAGCGCTTTTTACAAAACACTGTCTCCATAGGCTTAGTGAAGTTTCTGTTGAAATAGGTACATTAAGGAATTGAGTTTAGAAACTAAATATTGACTATGGTTTTTCCATGAAAGGCTCTGATCCAAATGTAGGCCTAAAAATTTAGTACTATCCGTAGATGATATCATTTCACCGGCAATACAGAGATTAAGTGACGGTGCACTATGTTGTGTACTGTAGAATGGAATAAAGAGTACTCTCGTTTATGTTTAAGTCATCAGGGCTTCTGATTAAACTCTCACTGTTATTATCATACTTATAATAATACTAGCGCTTTGTTTAAACTTCACAAGCAGCAACGACAAACGATATAGGTAACACCCAAGTAGAAACTGAAGATTAAGTGATGGCACAACAAACCAGGCAATTAACTCTTGTAAATTAACTTTCCTGTGTCTGGGAATAATTTCACTTCGAGCTTGCTGATTTACTTGCAATTATAGACGTCACCTGGCATAACATCGAATAGGCATTATTCCATAAAGTAATTTTATTCAGATGCATTTACCTTGACTAATTAACATCAACTTCATGGTGTTGCTCCAAATTCCAACGTTATTCAATTTTTTTACCTATAAGTGGCGCATCTTTCTTTAAAATTCCACAATTTAACTACCATAGTGGTCAGGTTAATGAAGCAATTGGCCGGCTGCCACGTCTTACGACGCTCTAAAGTAGTCGTGTTTATCCCAAGTACGAAATGGATGCGGGCTAACAGGAACGCATATGCTCTCGTTCACGACTCGACAACCGTCTGTACGTATGCCACGTTCGCAAACAAATAAACAATGTTTACAATCTATTTCGAACATGGGAATGCCACCTGCGCAAAATCCACACAAAAAGCATGTTTATGTGACTTGGGATTGGAACACTGTACGTTCCACAATTACGTATACACTGCCGTCTTGAAATTCAGTAGCAAAAGAAGACTATTTTGGTTCCGCTTGCGTCAGTATAAACTCATTAAGCAGATTACTGGATTCAGATTGGGAATATACCAAAGGAGCGTACACTAGGTGCATACAAAATACTTGTATGTATGTGTATATGTATCAGTAACGGTACAAACTATAAAAATGCCGAAAAAATCGAAAGTTTCAATTATGAAAGATATCGCATTAATTATGCATAGCAAAAAGACTTATTACGGTGAATAAAATTAAGAAAGTTTACAAAGTTAACCAAAATCAAAATGTAGTAACAAATTGCTTGGTATAGTTTCAATTTTTATAAATTATTTTTTATAGGAGATGCTTACAGTAAAGGTATATTGTTATATAGGCGAATGATCAACGCCCCGAGAGGGTCTTAATGAACATAGGTCCGGAAGTCGATTACTCAGAGATAGATTCCGTTTTCTGTATCATTTGTGTGGGTGTCTGTCACTTACTGTGTTGTCAGTTCCGCAATAATTTTTTTGTTACTCAACCATTAAGTGATAATTGTTCATTTAATACAAGAAGAAGCGCCAAACTCTTGAAGCTATCCTACTTTGAAGATAAGTAGAGGAAGAATATCATCGAAAGCTTCCATGGCCAGAATCTGTGTTGAGTTACTGGGATTGAATCCTGTCATGAATATTAAAATCAAAATAGAACGAAACTGGGCATTTCGCCACCAATAAGAGTCGTTCCAGAAGATCGCGTATCAACGACCCTATAAGCCAAAAACTATTAATCTACCCTTATTAAGTCATAAGTAAGTTCCTTTGCATAGGCTTGCTACACCACCTTGCCATAAACGGCAACTATTAGATCAAACAAAAAATAATAATTGCTGGGATTTAATATACTCATATTCTATAAATATACAAAGCACTCTTATTTATTTAATCATATAATTGAGTAAACGTATGATTATACAATTTGTGGCAGTAATGATTTTCGGTAATCTGAGTAAATCCTAAATCAGTCAAGAAGTCAATGGGGCTTTTTTCTAACATTATATTTCTGGGCAAGATTAGTGGTGAATCATTTATATTAATAAAACCTATTTTCTGTCTGTAGGTTTCTTTCCTTTTCAAGTCTAAACAACTGAATCGATTTGACCGAAAGTTGCTTCAAGGTGGTAGAACACAGACTGTTTAGAATTTAGACCATGAAAAGTAAATATAGTCCGGGGAATTCTACACATCTACAACCAGACACGTGTGCAACTCCCAGGATGATTTGCTAGTCGTAAACGAATTTCTATATACCTACTTTTAATACGTTGGCAAGTGCTCTGAGAGAAAAATGTTGTCCATCGTGTTAGAATTGTAAATACTTGTTCTACACAAAATTTCTCATCGAATTGTAACACTAAAATTGTAGTAAAATGTCTTGCTACTTGAAGGAAAAAGTAACACCACAAAATCGTATTTTATCCGAATGAAGTAATAGAACCAAATACTATTCCTGACAGTAAATATTACAATTTGTTGTAATTATAATTCATATCTTCGTAGAGTAATCGGAAGTACATATAATAGTATTGGGTGTTTCAAATGAGCGCAAGCTATGAATTTCGTGTAATTTTCTTTTAAGCAGGAGTGCTAGACAAAAAATTTGACAACTGTCAAGTCATGGAACGCTACACGAATGAACAGCGGATTTGAATACTTAAAACTTATTTTAAATATGCTGAAAGTTTAGGGGAAATAGTTCGTAGAGTGCGTGCAATTTTTGGTTCGCGTAATGCACCAAACTGTTCGACACTTAAGAAACTGATCGAACGAGAAATCATCAGGTAATCCTCGGTCAGGTTTCAAGGATTCAGCAAAGGTTAGAAAAAGCTGACATTGAATTAATTTATTTCTTTATTAGCCAAATATTTTCAACACTGATCGTGTCTTCATCTGGGCTTGAAATGTTTAAATATAAAATCCTTACGTTAACTAAGTCAAGGAACATAATTCAGCTCGTAAGTTCACACAGGAAAATATTAGGCTAATAAAGAAATAAATTAATTCAATGTCAGCTTTTTCTAACCTTTGCTGAATCTTTGAAATATAGTGGAGTTATTAGCGTTACAAGACTAGTTTCTAAATTACAAGTACTCCGTTACTTCTTTTCCAAGAACTATTTTTTGTACTATCATCAAATAAACTACTAAACTAAGCTATAAAACAAAAATAGTGCCGCGAGCTAACAATTGTTCTAAATTTGTAAAAAAAGAGCAAATAAACTCTTAGTGCTAAGCACGCGAAGTGCAGCAGTTCCCATAATTCTTGCTTTTGCACCAAATCTACTCTAACTAATGCAGCTCTCATACGTCTATCCCAAGTTGTACAGATGTTACGTTCTATTTCTGCAAATTAGATGTATTAAAATATTTCATAAGCTAAACCCACCCAAACGTAACTCGTGACGCCTTGCTTCAATTGTAAGTAAAATAGATGCGGGAATAAATTCGATTTGTGGGAAAGTAAGCTACGCAAATAATCAATCAATTGCAAATAGACAAACATTAGATGGCTTTGATGCAAAACTGAAATTACTTGGTGTTACTAAATGTTTTGAATACACGTAGGCAGATATTAATTTCCTTTTGGTTAACTTGTGGATAAGTGGATAAATTTCCAATCGATATTTACCGGGGGTATTCCGAAGCATTGCCATTCAGTCTATTACTTGAAACATAAAGGGTCGACCATGTTACATCAGTTTCCCCACCAATACTTTGTCATTAATCCTCGCATGTAGAAAACTTACTGTCACTAATGCAAACTTTTATAATGATGTAATCTGTAACTAATACTTTTTACGTTAAAAAAGCAATTCCTCTAGGAACTTAATTACGCTCCACTTAATAGCGGTCACTTTTCCTAGGCGGCGTTTGCCTAATTTAGTTACAAAAGGTCCATTGGTAATAGCGAGTGGTGCGCAATCTAACCGAAATTAAATCATTAATTAGATAGTTCAAACTTCAAAGGGAATATTTAATTATTTACACGTCCCTTCCGGAAATGAAACTCTACCCAAAATATGAAACAAATTAAAATTCTACATTAACTCGTATTCGCCTATCATAGCAATACTTTCTAAAAATAGAAATCTAAAATCTAAATCTGGAATTTATTTATGCCGACAGGTCAGATATTCATATGCCAAATCATATTCACAATTGACAATTTAAAATTCAAATTATTAGTGAAATCTGCAGGGAAATAAACTAGAAATAATTTTGCGAATATAACTGAACTTTATATTTTATGTAAAATATAAAACTAGACATGCATATGTATGTGTTTTTGTCAGAAGTGAGTTTTAATTTTGTGTTTCTATTTCAAAAAACATGTTTTTATTTAAGGATAAAACTCTCTGAATTGCATCCAATTGTACTCTGTGGTACAGTACGGTATAGTACAGTACTACGCACTCATTTCGCGGATAGCTTTCTCATACCCAATGCAGGATATTTTGTACACGTTCTATTGAGATGTTTGCCATGTTAGCAATCTCTCTTATCATCATCCGGCGCTCTGCTAATACGATATTATGCACTTTATTGACGATATCGTCCGTAGTCACCTCAACAGGAGGACCTGGGCGGAACGCTTAAATTCATTAAACCAATACCTGATGGTAGTCACCGATGACGCATGCTTCTTAAAAACTGCATGCAATTTGTCATTGATTTCTGCACCCGTTTTCCCATCCAAAAAAAGAAATCTAATCACTGAGCCGTATTGTTCTTTTTCCATGATTGCAAAAATACATACACTTAGTCGCTTTCAACAGTTGTAAAAACGAGAGCACTCGATGAATATTTCCGAAATTTTGACAGATATCCACTATGGAATAGTACTCACAGTCGGTAATTCAGATCTTCACACAAAGCGCCATCTGTCGTCAAACACCGGTATTTATCATACCATGCTCGTACATCTAGTGACAATTACAATTTGTAGCAAAGTTTCTCATCAAATTGTAACACTAAAATTGTACAAAAGTTCCTTCTACTTATAGGAAAAGATAACACCACACAAACGCATTTTATCTTATTGGAGTAATAGAACGATGTACCATTTCTGATATGCGCTTTTCCACGAGCATTCCAACGTCGCCAACAAAATTAAGATATCTCTTTCCGTTCTCGAGATATCCGCGATTTTCCGTGGGGACCCTAAAATTGCATCTACGGCACG